>CALNHX010008329.1:0-61971 GCA_940337035.1 Agriotes lineatus | reverse complement strand
GTGGGAAAGTTCTTAAGGTACTGCTTCGGTTTGCCATTTCTCAATCCTAAAGATGTTGGGGATTGTTTTGCCATTGACTTCAGTGCAATTCAACCTGCGAATTCTGAATTAATAGAATTTACCGACTATTTGGTGGACAATTACATATCCGAATCTTCTACATTTCCACCATATATATGGGCTGAAAATTCAAGCAGCTTAAAAAGGACCACAAATGCTTGCGAGAGTTTTCATTCGCGTTTTAATTCAGCTTTTTTCACAGTTTTTTTGGATTTTCAAAGTGATACTTACATAAAAATAAGAAGTGTGCAGCAAAATGAAAAAAAATGTATGCTTCGCAAACTTTAGACAATAAAAAGTTTTTGGATTGTCAAACATCTCGATTAAAAAATGGCGATATAATTAATTTTGATTTTGTTACAATAGTTTGAAATCATTTTAAAATATAATGTTTTAAAAGTACCTAATGCTTTAACTGTAAATAGCTGATTTTTTAAATATTTGTATGCATGTATGTACCTATTAAAGCAAACGGTTGTAAATGTTTTTGCATTTCATGAGTTTTTTACTTCCTTTAACAATAAAGTATTGGATTCACCCCAAAAATTCGAAATTGAGTTTACAACAGATCTTCACGTTTTAGAGTCCCCTGATCCCAAAAAACATGTTTTTTTCATTGGGTTGTCTGGCTGTGTGTCTGTCTGTGAACAGAATATCTCAAAAACGGAAATAGGTATGGCGTTGAAACTTCATATATAAGTTTTGTGTACTATGTAGATGCGACAGCAAGCTTTTGAAGAAAATCGCATAACCGGAAGTAGGTTCCAACGATTTTTTTTAAACTTTACATTTTTATTACATTTTTAATGTGTATTGATGTGAGATCGGTGACTTTCCAGTTGAATACTTCTAAAATGGGTTTTTTTTTCTATTTTTTTTTATTAACTCCTGTTTTAAATAGAACACCCGGTATGTTATTACATTTTTGAATTCAGCTTAAAATTCTAGAGAAAAGTTGTCTCTTCAACTAACACTCTATTTTGTACCGTTTTTATAAAATTTGTAATTTTGAAAATTTTTGACAAATGCTTAAAAATTTAAAATCAAATTTTTGGCTAATTATAAGATCACTGTAAAAGGAAGTTGTGTGCTTGTATGACACCAGATTTTTAAGTGTATAAACAGGATTTTTGCAGTTGTTATGGTTTTGATTGTTACCAGGGGCGGATGGGCCAGTGTGGATTTTGGGAAATTTCCCAAAGGGCCGCTGGCTTCGGCCATAACTGGGGCCGGTCCATCGCTGTGACCCTTGAAAAACAAATATATAAAAACACGCAGCACACAAAAAGAATCGCGGTTTTAACCGAAATAATATTAGTAGCATAACATTCATGCTTATGAATATGGAGGCTCCAGTCTTAAACAAAATAAATAATGAGGAAGTCAGGCCCGGACTGGCCAGGTCGGCTGGTCGGCGATCGCCGAGGGCCCCCGGTTCAAGGGGGCCCCCGATCCCGAAAATAAATTAAGGTTTAAATTGTTTGTGAGTAAGATATTTGTTACACTACATTTATAAATAGTTGCGTCAGAGTCGTTTTGTCATGCGCCTTTTCTGTTGTTTTTGAACTCTCACAATCTGGACTATTTATCAACCTGTATGTAGCTTACAAATTTGTACTAACTATACCTTGTACACAAGTTACCTGTGAAAGTGTGTTTTCTAAACTTAAAATAGTTAAAATTAGGTTAGTAAAAAAATCAACACGCAGTAGTTCAGTTTCTTAGTTAGCTGTATCTGTAAAAATGTTTATGAATATTATTATTATTATTATTATTATTATTATTATCAAGTTTTTGAATATATTTATATATTAATATTAAACATTCGTTTTTGTTGATGAGTAAGTGTGTATTTTTAATCTAAAGTTTTTTGTTTGTTGTAAATAACCATTAAGATGATTTTTCTTCAATTTTTTCTTATTATCAATGAACACAAGAAAATATTGTCACTTTTTAACCATTACAGTGTTTTACTTAAAACAGTTTATTACTTGGACTTACATATAATAAGTGATCATTATGATAAAATGAGTTACTTATTTTTTCCAGCGTGCAGCTAGTTTAGATATAATAAAAATAATATAAAAATGTCTTGTAAAAGTAAGTAAACTACAAGAGAAAACCTTAATTTTTGATAAAGATCTTGCCTTTACTCAACTACCTACTTTTCAAGTGCCAAAATAGCGGAAAATGTGGTTTTCAAGCATGTAATTTTCAAAAATTTTCCGGGGGAGACCCCCGGATCACCCTACCCTGGGGGGTATTCCATATCCACCCCCTCCCCGACAACGGGGCCCCTCTTCGGTCTCTAGCCGAGGGCCCCCAAAGGAGCCAGTCCGGGCCTGGAGGAAGTAATCAATGTTTTGGCCGAAGAAAGCGATTTGTTTAAAGGCTCGCTTTTATATTAAGCACCGACATATTAATATCTATATTTATGAAAACAAAAATATAAGCGGATATGTAGGCCCTCTTATTAAAAAAATATGATGTTTCACAATTTTTTTCTGTACAATACCAATGAACAGGACCAGGAACTAGTTGCCATTAGTTTTTATTAAATTTATCCTAACATGTACATATTATGTATTTTTACTTAGAGAAATATTAAAAGCGTTTGAAAAATACGAATAAGTATGTACTTATTTTTATAGCTCCCTTAGTAAAAACTGCCTAACAATTTTTTAAATAAAAATGGACCGGGTCGGTGTTAATGGTTTCCCGGGCCGGTTTCTCCCACCCCATCCGCCCCTGATACATACTTTTTCAAATATTGCGTTTTTTGGTTGCTAGTAAAATTCCAATAATACAAAAAAGTAATAATGAATCACACATCACAACACAATATATTACGTGTCCCGATTTCTAAGGCGCCGACTGTACAATACAAATACTAAATATGAGATGTTAAGTAGGGCTGCAACGAGTAACTCGGTGCTCGGTCAAAGTTTTCACCGAGTAATGAGTACTCGGTGCTCGGTCTTATTTTCACTACTCGGCCGAGTAACAAAAATTAATTTAAAAAAATAGAGAAGACGTAATTTTTATCTGTATTCTTTACCAACAACTATAGAACGAACAAACATAACCATGTTACTAATAATTATCGTAACTAAATTGACTAAGATATAATATGTAATCCGGTCATCAATAATCAAATTCAATATTTGCAATGAAGAATAGCAAGGGTATGATGCTTCTGCTTTCAAAGAACTTCTTTTTGACTCTGAAAAGTAAGTACGACTTCATAGCCTTGACTAAATGTGGATAGATATTTGATTAACTTGCCACCAATGGAATGGTGATCGTGTTCTATCAATTATAGGTAATTTCAAGTAAGTATCAATTTTAGTTTGCAGTATTTCCCTTGTTGATAAGACGTGACTTGAAGAGATGGAAATTGACGCTGAAGCAATAGAAGAAAACATATCCAAAATAGAAGTTTCGGGCTTAATCTTTTTAGTCATTGGAATAAGAGCGTTCACTGGAATATCATTATTGGCAGTGTGATAAACTATTTTCTACAACATTTGGTATATTCGGTTTTTCTGGGTGGACATGAACATGATCTTCCAAAAGAACACTGATCAGCTTCTCTCTAATTAATTGCATTTTTGAAACTGCCTATGAAAAATATATCTTTGAACCTGGGGTCTAATAAAGTGGCGATAGAATAATTGAGATTTAAGTCTATATTATTAAAACGGCTATCCAAACCTTTAATTAGACTATCTTTCATGGTTCCCAGCTTCCCACTAAATTTGTCTTACATTCTATAAGATATTTTTTCAGAGCCCCTACACTTGGTATTACTTCTGATATTAGAGCCATCTCTGAACTAAAATACCTAGTCGTCTTTTTAAAAGGCTTTGTCAAAGAGTATTAAAAGATAAAACATTTTGCTACTCGGCGACCGAGTACTCGGTACTCGGCCAATGCTCTAAGCCAAGTACTCGGTACTCGGTCAAGTAAAAAACTAGAGCTCGTTGCAGCCCTAATGTTAAGCATCTCGCAACGTTAACAAAGTTTTACGAGCGGAATATAGTAGCATGTAAAATGATTCGATATATCGAAAACTTTACCTTATCGAAATTCGAATTGCTCCTTTAAAAGCAAGGCATTTCGTACACGCGCTGCTACTGAAGATTTGCCGATTGGATGCCAAGCAGCTGCGTGACCCAAAGTTTACTTACGCCGCGCGGTCTGTACTTTATATTTTTCTTTCTGGCCACTTGTAAATAATTGGTAACCACTGATCAGCATTTTACCTTTCAAGTGTTATGGCATCTATAAAATCAGTTTTGGTATTTTCAGATGGAAATCTGAACTGAATTTCTTTACCATTACTAAGCTTCAGCCGAACTGTGTCGACTGACGGGTACAATGTTTCCTCAATATCATAAAATGGGATAAAACTTCTCTTCTCCATAGGATTTTCGTTATTGCCATCCATGAATTCTATTAAGATTATCCTTTCATTTTTTAATACTCGGACAGCGACTTCGCGTTCCACATGGTCATCAGTCAAACTTACGTTTTCTATGTACTCCGCCATCTTTTTACGTGCGACTTTCACTCTGATGATGCAAGCTGCAAGGTCTTGCGAAACGTTAGTGAATATGGATGCACAAACAGCAAAACGGCCAAATCTGCGTAAGTATCCTCGTTCTCAAGATACTCAAACAACACGAGCCACCAAAGAGCATGGCCATTGCGCGGGTTTTTGCTCGACTTCACAAGGTGCAAGGCACATTAAGCCAGAAAATGCTGGGTGTTCATATACAAATACTACGCGGTCTAAGCCGAAATTCTATGCTAAGGAGAATAATTCGAGTAACCGCGAAAGCCTCAAACAGTACATAAGTAACAATATATCAAAGTGCAAAATGTGTAGTTTAATGGGACGCGTTTAAAGTTACAAATCAAGTCAGCAAGCAGTAAGCTATTACAGTTCCGCATGCGTTTGCAAGACCGTGCACTGAACTTGAGATTGTAGGTCGCTTATTGCGCGAATTGCTGGGTTGCAGGTTTTTTTCCGGCCTTTAACTCGTCTGATTGCGAAACAATACTGGATTTTAAATGGTGAATAATATTCCGTACATTTTGACTGAAATTTATGCCTGTTTAATTCAAGATTAAACATTGTTCAAAAGCTGCTGAGCAATTAATAGAGCATTACTTTCAGCGTGAAATGTCCCATTAATATGTATTGATATGGTCTCTTATTTGTGTGTTTATTAATTCACTTTTGTGGGTGTTTATATAAAATTAATTTAATTTAAACTTCGACTGATAAAAACTTTATGCTGTCTTGTATTTTTATTTACTTGACCCAAAATAAATGGTAGTATGACCTTTTAATATTTTATTTATCTGCAATTTATTATCGAAACGCTAGCTCAGTAGAACAATTAACTCTATTCCCAGGGGTGAATTCCTAATAAATTGTAATTTTTACTTGATCTGGTGCGCTACTGTACACCTGAATTAGTTCCAATACGCAGTCGCTAATATATGCAATACTGTCAAAACCTACAAAATGGCTCGTATCGTGCAGTAACCGTCGTTGACTTTAAAATCAAAATTGTGATCATTCGAAGAGGTATTTATTCAAATCTTAGCGCTTTGGCGGTTATTAGCTTTTGTTTCAGGCATTAATTTGTTATATGACGTCAGAAGGGACGCCGTGTGAATCTCGTAATTGTTTTACCTTCGCCTAACCACAAATTTGGGAAAATGCTTATAATTTAAATTGTGCCTTCGCTGGATGCTAGGATATGCTTGAATCTTGATAAGCAAGGTCTGGTCTCGTATGCACACAAATTTCCCGATGCTAACACTGATACTTTTAGGTTAAAACAGTACCTTAAAATTTGGTGTGTTTTTCGCAATGTTCGGAAAGAGGCCCCAGGGTATCTGCCTCTGGAACGGTCTTCTCCGGTGTTTGTGCTGTTGGTCGGTCTCCTGCACTCCTGCCTGATGCGTCGCAGTGGAAATCCCTGGCTTTGGACCCTATTTTTGGCTGGAATTCGACATCGGAATCCTGATGTGGACGGCTGCCGATGATCTCCTCGGAGGTGCTCTCAGTGAAAATTTATTTTATGTTGCGGAAAATCCCACAAACATTCCCACATAAACTGATTTATACTGATATCAAAAGCAACCCCTCGCTGAAATAGAGGATCTCCTATGAAAAAAACATGTAATAATAATAATAAAGGCATTTCATTCTTTTCAGAATATAGCCGCTTCTTTCGGAAGTTAAAAATCCTCTTATTGGGTGGGATTATTCCCCTTAATTTCCTTCTCTGTTTCCTTCTATAGTTGGCTGTGTGTTTTTGCTTTTTCTATTATCTTTCTCCATTCCTGCCTATTCCCTGCCTTTTCCTTTCATCCCTCTATGTTCATAGTTTTTATGTCCTCTACTGTTTCTTCGTACCATCTGGTCCTCGGCATTCCTCTTGGTCTATCTGTTGTTAGTTTCCATAACGTTATTTCTTTTACACTTGTGTCTTATTTCCTTATTATGTGGCCCAGCCATCCGATTCTTTTTGCTTTCATTGTTTTTACTATATCTTCTTCCCCCATGATTTCTAGTAGTTCGTGGTTCATGTACTGTCTGTATCCTTCCTCTCCTACTTTTTTTGTCCTACTATTGATTTTATTACTTTCCTTTCGGATATCCTTAGCTGTTCTCTTTCTTTTTGCGTGGGGCACATTATTTCAGCTGCGTATACCACTGTTGGTCTAATTAGTATTTTATATATGTTTATCTTGGTTTTAACATTTATGTTTTTGTCCTTTAGTATTTGTCGATTTGCGTAAAACACTCTGTATCCTTTTTTAATTCTTCATTTCTGTCATTATTGTGTGTTATTGGTAGTCCCAGGTAGTTGAATGATTTTACTTTTTCTATTGTGTAATTCTCTATCTTTACTTCCTTTTCCTTGTCGTTTTTTTTCCTTCCACATTTCAGGTATTTTGTTTTCTTTTCATTTATCTCGAGACCTCTTCTCTTCGTTTCTTCTGTTAGTTTCTTAAACACTTCTGTTACTTTCTTCCATGTTCTTGATACAATTGCGATATCATCTGCGTGTGCTATAAGTTGTACTTCTTTAGTTCTTATACTTGCATTTATGTTTATTCTCCTAATCGTATCCTCTAGTGCCATGTTAAAAAGGATTGTCGAGAGCGCGTCGTTGATTGTTTTTTTACATCAGTGGATGGCATTATGAAATATAGCTGAAACCACTTCGTTTCTGCGCTGTGTGCCTTGATATCGAATTTGGACTTGATTACCTTCAAATATTTGTCGATTCTGATGCTGTACTTCTATCTCAACTGGATCAAAATCGATGCCAAATGTCAACTGCGCTCACAATATATTTTGAAATTCTTTCAGTTTTTAAGCGAATGTTGCAATGAAGCATTGGAGAACGTCATTTCAACTGACCGAAACAGCGCTCTGACAACACGTTCTGTCGCATGCAGTACGTTCTAATTTCTTTGAGCTGCAGTTATTGGATTCTTAAACGGTGTGAGCAACTAAGGTGAAATTCCATACCCTTCATCGCCTAACAAAGCTGCTTCTTGCATGTTATTGTACATAATTCCATATACTACTGAGTTTCGCCAGATTCGACTATCGTGCAGGGCGCCCGGCCAAGATGCGTCGACATTTCTTTAGCGTTACAAGTATGTACATAGCTTGAACGTTCATTGAATATACCCCTTTATGGTTTACATATTCATCACCGCGAGTAGATGGTTTTGTTATTTGTATGTGAGTACAATCAATATCACCTATTACTCTAGGCATTTGCTTTATATTTGCCCATTCATTCATAGCATTAGTAAGCAATTCGGAAATTTAATCCGGTTATTTCTCTTCGAGTAAATCGTCTCGGATACTGATACCAATGATCTGGATACAGTAAACTGATTTATACCGATATCAAAAGCAACCCCTAGCTGAAATACAGGATCTCCTATGAAAAAAACATGTACATTTTTAATATTTCACCAATGCCTCACTAAAATTACCTAAGGTTCCTTCTCAAAACCACTTCCATTTTTTGAGTAAGTCAGAAGGCTCTACGTCTTGTTTCTACGACATCACCAAGAAAGTCATTTACGAGTCAGTCAACATTTTCCTTGTTAAACCTTAAAAAACAAATTTGATTATACACTTTTCTAGGACCCATATTCACAAAAGCCGACATTTTCTCGAATTTAAATTCATAAATTGCGGTCCCTGAAGTTGCTCATACACCAGTTTTACTTAAACTGTAGTAAATACTACCTACTAAGGATCCCCTTTTTTTGGGGATGCTATGAAATAATGAAGTAGATACTTCTGGGGCGAAGTAAGTAGTAAATACTATTTGAGAGCAGTAAATGCTTCGCTGGTGTAGTAGGTACTCCATATGCGAAGTAGATACTTGAAGCATTAGCATGTAGCATGTACTACGTTTTATGCATACCACCCATTGTCTGTCTTGTTCCTAGTGAGGAAAATCTCTCTGTATAGGTATTCAAAAATCGAGCACGTCCTTACAAATTACCGTCACACGCAGGAGCCATCGTGATTGGTGGAAAATTCGTTAATGCTGGAAGTCAGGTGGAAGCATAGGTATAACTTTACTTCTATTTTGTTTTTTTTTTGTTAGCATCTGTAAGTGGACAAGTGGAGAGGTCACAACTTAAGTGTGGCAGACAACCAACTCTTCTACGTACTTGGTGAGCTGTGCGCAAGCGTCGAGCGCGCGGGGGGAAGTGAACCAAGTGAACATGGTGGTCAAGTTTAAAATTCGTTTCTAAAGGCGGCTTCGAATTCTCAGGCACGCGCACGAGACTCGTAGTGTTCAGAGTGAGACCATGTCGGCGCCGTAAAGGTATCGCCCGCTCCCAGAGCCTACTAGCAACATACAGGGTGTTCGGTAAAGAATGGGACACCGATTAGTCATAGATTCTTTACGTTGTAATAAATCGATTAAACCTAATATACATTAGTACAAAGTCCCTTCAGTAAGAAGTTATAAGGCCTTGAAGTTAATTTTTTTATGTTTTTGTTAATTTCCACAAATATAGAGATATCGAATTAAATCTTGGTATACATACTTACTACAGGGTGGCCAAGATAAAAGAGGTCCCGTGTCCTGTACCATATTGAAAGTGATGTTGAGCGCTCGTGTGGAGTCACGTGATGTCCAGCGGCCATTTTGTGTTAACTGTGTATTGCTCAGTGTTGCGTTGTCACTTGTTAATAATGGTTGTGAATATAGTTCTGCAGAATTCCGTTTTCAATCGAATTCTGTATTCACACGGGACCTCTTTTATCTTGGCCACTCTGTATTATGTACTGCACTAATAGGAAAAATTTCATAAACTATACTTGACTATAAGGGTGACTTTACCAATCTTTCAAAACTTTTTTTAGCTCTAACTTCGTTATCTGTAATATTTTTGAAAATTTTAGGTTATTATTTGAAAGAGAATTAAAATATACAAAAATAATGTACTCTTAGTTCATAAGCGTAAGAGCAATCGTTTACCTTAAAATGCCCATCAAAGGTTTTTGGTTGTCATTAAGACATGCAATTATCAAGTAGCCATAATCACAAAAACAATGGGTAATGGATTGTAATCTATAGTCCAGAGAAATTAGACAAAATAAAAGCAAAACTTCGGAAAAATTCCCGGAAAGCTGGATTTTGGCATGAGCCTTGATATTGTGGTTCTAAACAAAATGTCAAAAGTCCTCATCGATCCGAGTGCCGCTAAAACTTTTAAGGGGGGGCAAATTTCATCAAAAACGGTATTTCGTGAATATCTCGTTAATGGTCACTTTTACAGAAAAAATATTGATAATCAAATTTGTAGCTTATGAAATTTGTAACAATAAAGATATTATGACTTTTATTCGTAAAAGTAACCGTTTTTGAGATAATTCGATTTACAGAGTTGAAACGTGCACTCTTTTCCACACCACCTTCGAGGTAGAGTACAAGGTGCGTTTTTTTCATGTGGTGTTCCCAGTAGGCATATTTCACGTTTATTATTGTTTGAAAAATGTTTATTTGAAAAAAAATATTATGAACTTGTTCATTAATCAATTTTGAATTCAAAACAGGAATTATTAATATTCATCTTCAGACTCTATTTCAATCGGTATGCTTTCTTCTTCATCATCTTCTTCTTCTTCTTTTTGTTCTTCTGCTGTCTTCTCGATTTCCATAGATTCAGTCAGGAAACGTGATGGATCTACATCTTCAGTAGAGTCGCAAGTATCGACGTCATTTATATCGGGTGTTACATTTAAGCAAGACAATATATGCCAACTTTTCTGCAGCCGTAGTTTAAGCTGCACCCCTTGGTGCAATTGCAAAAAATAGTATTCAGCAGAATGTCTGGAGCAGGTGGAAGCAGAGTTTGAATTGGTTCCAAAATTTTATCCCTTAACTTCAATCCCCAGTCTTCAGGAGTAAGCTCGTTACCTAGCCATATTTGAACCTGGTAATAGACCCGATATAAATGTTACCGAGCAGCACTAGATGTTGGCGAAAGAATAGATAACTGAACAAGTTTTTAGAGCTGTGTAGATTTCACAAAAGTTGAATATCTGTGAGTATCAATACATGCTTCTTTTACTGGAGCCTTATACATAGCCAGGAGAAAACGAATTCCATTGTTGAAAATCAGGTCTGGAGAACATTCTGTCTTAGTAAAAATTTCTGTATAATTGATTAATCGCTTATTTTTTTTCAAATAATTTGAAGAAATTCAGTTTACCTTTAAAAATTGCTTAAATAATTTGTTATAAACATTTGAAGAAAAAATACTATATGTTATTCGGAATAAAAGTATCTTTATGTGGCTCGTCTGTCCAGCCACGCCAAATAAAGTATAATTTTTGCTCCTAATAACATAGTATACTATTATGCTCCTACACGAATAGCAAGCAGATGTCCCTTGAGGTTTTATGACAACGAAGGAGAAGTTTTCGGAGCACATTCCTTCTCTATCTAGACTACAGTGTACTATATATGTGTTTCTTTCTATTTTCATGGGCTCTGAAACAAGGAAATTATAAAATATTTCAAGTCACAACTCCAATGAGATATACATGCCATTGAGGAGTGCATCTATTCGTTACAACTCTGTAAATCGAATTATCTCCAAAACGGTTACTTTTACGAATAAAAGTCATAATATCTTTATTGTTAGAAATTTCATAAGCTACAAATTTGATAATCAATATTTTTTCTGTAAAAGTGACCGTTAACAAGATATTCACGAAATACCGTTTTTGGTGACCTTCGCCTCCCCTTAAAATTTTTAGCGGCACTCGGATCGATGAGGACTTTTGACATTTTGTTTAGAACCACAATATCAAGGCTCATACCAAAATCCAGCTTTCCGGGAATTTTTCCGAAGAGCAATGTCTAATTTCTCTGGACTATCTAGTAAACAACAACAAGAAATCAATTGTTCCTGTGGTTATTTGTGACAACCGTAGCCAAGATTCTATTGTGGATTTAGACGGCAGCGTAAATTTTAGTTTGTCCCGCAAAAAAAGATAAACAGCTGGTGATTTATGGTACATGTTTAATGCCAATTGCTTCTCATCTTTCGTCCACGGTTGTCCAGCTTTGTGATACAACTGCATATTTCTGAATATGCGTAAATTTTTTGATTTAACATTAAGAACATGCACACCAAACCCTTTTGTTGCAACCTTCTTCTTCAGTCGATGAATAGTCGAATTTTTCAATATAAGTTTTCTACGTAGTTTATTTACTTGGTGGTGAAGTACAGTACTGGAACGACGCTTTCTATTCATCATTGGCGTCAGCATATTTATCATAGCCTGAAAATATTTAATTTTAAAATTAAGTTTAAGGCTACCTATAATTTTCAAAATAACTTTTACTGATATCTTCTATAATAACGGATATATCGAACTTTGTCGCTCTGTATAAAAACGTGGCATTTTTTTTTTGTAAAATGGAAAGTTTACAAGATTCAAAACCGCGCAAAGCCACACCAACCCCCCCTCCCCACTGTACTATTTCATGTACTAGTTTGTGCATTTAAGAAGTTAGCATTGTTAGTAATTACCATCATAATATAAAATCCCTTATTTCTGCACTAGAGAAGAATGTAGTTGGCTGTTCGACCGTATTGATGGAGTCTTCTTCACTTAAGTTCAAATAAAACTCATTGTTTAAATTGTCGGAAGGCACTCGACTATACACTTTTGGAACAAGCTCTTTTTTAAATAAAAGTTCCTTGGGCGATGCTGGTGGAGTTACTTTGATTTGTACCAAATCTACATTTACTTCTCCAGTTTCATAATGAATTGGGACGGCATCATGAACAAGCCCGTTTTTTGCGTTATTCACAAAATGTTGTTCACTAAAGTGTGCTGTACATATTCTTCTGTCACGTAGTTCTCCAGACAAAGTAAAAAGATGAACATTCCCACAATTCACCAACCATGCATTACATCTGTGTATCTCAGTGGGGAAACGAAAAAAGCTTAAATCACTGTCGTTTTTGCGATTTCGTTTGCACCCAAAATACGCACACGAAGTAGGAGCCATGGTAGAATTTAAAAAAAGCACTTATTTCAAAAGAATACGCTAACACTCGAAGAGTCGTGATCAAACGAACGTACTATTGAAAACGTATAGCTTGCACCCACGACTTCAATCGATGAGCTTCGATTGGGTAGAAGTGTGAATACTAGGAAATTTGCCTGACAAATCATCACAATGCAATGTTACAATAATCTCATATAGGTAAACTCATTTAGTTTGGTATTTTTGCTAATGATCTAGGAATTCCAAATATGTATAATTAATATGAGAGGCTTGATTAAAAGAAACTTATTAAAATATATAGCACGCGAGAAGGGATAGGAATCCTTGCTGGTCCACTGTTTTATGCGTCATGTCTTTTTGTAATTGTGTTTTGTATACTACCTATTAGCATTTTGTATTTTTTTAAGGAATGTTTTTTATCATTTGTTAAATATGTTACTTTTAGAGAAATTAATGCCAACCAGATAAAATTTGCCGAGGTATTTTTTCGAGTCATTAAAAACAATTAGAAGGTTTAAGTTACTCGCCAATATATTGTAAAATATATTACCTATAAATATTTAAGTAATTTCATTGTTTAATGGAATACTCAGTAGTTATATCCCTAGTGCATTCTGTATACTACTCGAGTATTTCTCGAGAACGCGAAGCGTTCGGGAGAAATACCCGAATTATACTGAATGCACGCGGGGAATATTGCAAGACTATTTCTCGAAGAAATATCATCCTTTGTATACCACACTATTCATTTTTAAAGAGTTTTCAGTTTTTTCTGAAATTTCTTGTGTACCTAGCTGGTTTGGTTTTCTTTCCGCAAATACTCGATATTGCACTTGTGCAAATACCCGGGTATTGCACTAGTGCAAAATATTCGCTGTATTCGACCGTGATTGGTTCACATTTTGAAAATTGATTGATGGGATTGGTTTATATTATATGAGGGGAATAGTCGATGATATTTTACCTCAATGCGTTGCAGTTTGCAAAAAGACACCAAATATTGTTATCATTTTGAATAATATATTGTACTTATTTTATTAATAAAACATTAACATTAAACAATGAAATTATTTAAATATTTATAGGTAATATATTTTACAATATATTGGCGAGTAACTTAAACCTAATTGTTTTTAATGACTCGAAAAAATACCTCGCCAAATTTTATCTGGTTGGCATTATTTTTTGTAAAAGTAACATATTTAACAAATGATAAAAAACATTCCTTAAAAAAATACAAAATGCTAATAGGTAGTATACAAAACACAATTTAAAAAGACATGACGCATAAAACACTGGACCAGCAAGGATTCTTATCCCTTCTCGCGTGCTAAATATTTTAATAAGTTTCTTTTAATCAAGCCTCTTATATTAATTATACATATTTGGAATTCCTAGATCATTAGCAAAAATACCAAACTAAATGAGTTTACCTATATGAGATTATTGTAAAATTGCATTGTGATGATTTGTCAGGCAAATTTCCTAGTATTCACGCTTCTACCCAATCGAAGCTCATCGATTGAAGTCGTGGGTGCAAGCTATACGTTTTCAATAGTACGTTCGTTTGATCACCACTCTTCGAGTGTTAGCGTATTCTTTTGAAAAAGTGCTTTTTTTAAATTCTACCATGGCTCCTACTTCGTGTGCCTATTTTGGGTGCAAACGAAATCGCAAAAACGACAGTGATTTAGGCTTTTTTCGTTTCCCCACTGAGATACACAGATGTAATGCATGGTTGGTGAATTGTGGGAATGTTCATCTTTTTACTTTGTCTGGAGATCAACTACGTGACAGAAGAATATGTGCAGCACACTTTAGTGAACAACATTTTGTGAACAACGCAAAAATTAAAGGATCTCCCAACTGATTAATTCATTAATTTTAAACTATATAATCCGATTCTTCTCTTATACTAGTTAATTCGTTAGTTCTAGCAGCTGCCATGTAGTAGAAAAGTTTGTACCACTTATCGTTGATCTTTGGCAGAACTAGTTTTGGAATAATGCAAAATTTAAAGCAGCTTGTTGAAACCGAGCGACGTTCAAACTTCCCTGCACGCAATATTCTACACCCGGCAACGCCGACTTTGACTTTCGCAGCTTTCGCTACAGATACCTGTTAATATTTTACCGGCACTCGAAAAAACAATGCCGGCTTAGTGTTTCTTCCCGTCACCCAGAGGGCCAGGTCTCCGTCGTTCTAGCGGGCGGGAGACTTGAGGCTATACGCTAAATTCCATATCGCTGAGCGTCTATATATTAGATAGTCTTTGCATCAACTATGTTAGTTAGAAAATTCACATTCCAAATACTGACCTTCGTACTTTGTTTATGCTGTTTTGGCCATCGTTCTACGTTAGTACATAAGAAGTCAAACTACGAGGATAAATTGAAAAGTCCCCGGCCTAACTTAGATAGGATACAAATTTGCGTAATGTTTTTACGGCGTTATATTGTTTCAAGATTTATCAGTCTGGCTCTGGAATAGCAAAAATTTCTGGAAAATGATAATTGTTTGACAGACTGTCAAAGTTGCTAAGGTTTTGCATGCTGTAAGCATGGAGCAAGTTGAAATTCGTGCAGTTATTAAATATTTTCATATTAAGGGTTTAGCCCCAAAAGAAATAAAAGATGAACTAGACTCCACATTACGCGAATGTTCCCCTTCATACACCACAGTTAAAACTTGGGTTGCGGACTTTAAACGTGGTCGCAGGAGTACAGAAAATGCACCGCGTTCAGGAAGACCAAAAACACCCATCACAACAGAAATTATCAAAAAAAGTTCATAAAATTGTCTTGAATGACCGGCGATTGAAGTTGATGGAGATAACAGATACTATGGGCATTTCAACAGAGCGGACATATTATATCCTAACTGAAGTTTTGGGGATGAGAAAGTTGTCTGCGCGATGGGTGCCGCGACTGCTCACACTGGAGCAAAAGCTAACACCCAAAACAGTTTCGGAAGAGTGTTTGGACTTGTTTAAACGCAATCCAGTAGATTTTTTGAGACGATTTGTTACAATGAATGAGAAGTGGATTCACCACTATAACGAAGCAGCAATCGAAGCAATGGACTGCCAAAGGAGAACCTGCTCCGAAAAAAGCCAAAACAGTTCCGTCGGCCGGAAAAGTTTTGGCTTCAGTTTTTTGGGATGCCAAGGGTATTCTTTTTGTGGATTATCTTAAAAAAGGTAAAACAATCAACGGGGCATACTATGCTACCCTACTTGACCAGCTAAGAGAAAAAATTCTTGAAAAACGACGCGGGTTAGCAAAGAAAAAAATTCTGTATCATCAGGATAATGCCCCCTGTCACAAGTCAGTTATTGCCATGGCAAAAATTAATGAATTGCTGTTTGAATTGGTACCCCATGCCCCCTACTCGCCGGACTTAGCTTCCTCAGATTTTAGTTTATTTCCAAACTTGGAACATTTCATGCTGGAAAAAAGTACGAGTCCGATGAAGATGTGATTGCTGCCACAAATGTCTATTTTGACCAGTTCGATAAAAGGGCTTATAGGGATGAAATAGAGCACTTGAATATAGGTGGACCAAGTGCATTGAACTTGACGGGGATTACGTTGAAAAATAAAATTACTGTTTACATGATTTTTGTTTATTTTCTTGTCTAGGCCGGAGACTTTTCAATTTACCCTCGTAGTAGTATGTAATAACATATGACGTAATTCACTTTCGGAGTGTCTCTCAATACTAATTTGAAATTCTTGTTATGGGTAAAGGTTAAAATATAAAAAATAGATATTTATGCATTAAGGGAGATATGAATACGTTTTTTCTCTTAGGTTGACATGTGTAACAGACCGAGGGCCTCTGGCCCGAGGTCTGTAAGTCAACCGAAGGTAAAGAACATGAATATATCCCGTGGTGCATACAATATTTTGTATTATACCTGCATCAGAATCGCCGTTTAAAGTACGCTTGAGCGTGCGAAAACAGGCGATTAAAGCACGCCGAGCTTTAAAGGTTGTCAAGGAAACAAGGTATATAGGTAACATTATAACTTCATCGCTATCTTTATTGAAAATAAATTATTGAAATGACAACATAAAACTAATTAAGGTAGAAATTCAAGGTACAATTTGCATTATTAGATATCTGAATCTGATTAGCTCCCGATTTTGTCTTCTGGCTTTCAGTAACATTATGTCGACCATTATGTGATGTAGATGTACGTAGTTTATTTAGCAGCAACTGATACACTAGTACTTTCACCACTGACCATTCCAGGATTCCAGCAATGAGTTTTGATACCTTCGTCCTGTTTGCGATGGATTCTTCAATATAACTCGCTGCAACTGTAGAAGACTTCCAACCAACTTGACGCTTAAGTTGATCTATGTCCATTCCGCCATTTGCCATAATTGTAGCAGACGTTCCCCTGAAAAAATACCATTGTTAATCTTTAATTCATTTATAGAATGACTGTAAACTACCTAAATGCATGACCAGTGTATTTGTCAGGGTCTGGCAGATTTAAGAAACGCGCTACCAGAGAGGGACATTTTCCGAAGGTATAAGTTCCTACAACATGGCGAATACATCTACCAGATTCATATTTTAAAAATACTCTGTCGGTGTTAACATTGCTTGGGCGAAGAGAAAGATACTTTTTAAACAACTGAACGTATGGTATGCCACCGTCACTATCTACAATAACGAATTTCCGGCCTTTGCCCGTTTTTAACGGACGAATGTTGCCCACCAACATAGAACCTTCTTCTTTAACATCAGACATCCGCAAATCACACATTTCTTGTCTCCTACACGAGCCAAAAATTCCACAAATGGTGACAACCTGAAAATTAAAAGCATTATCTGACTTTTTTTTAGAGAAAATTCATACACATACCTTTAAAAACAAGAAGCATCAGGAGCATCGATGAAAAATTTTCGTAAATCATCGTCCGTAAACACCCAAGACTTTTTTGCCTCGTGCCCCTTGTTCAAACTTTTCGTAAATGCATGTAACTTATTATATTTTGATATGTCTATCCCACTTTTTAATCTTAATATTGCCTGCAATTTTGAATGAATCCACTATACCGTTGAACATTTATATGTCTTAGAATGAAAAAAAATGTCAAATATAACATTCACGATTTAATCTGTTTATCAACTTACCATTTCTAACATATAAACAAGCATCAACATTTCATTTACATTTATTAGGTATATGTTAAAAAATTTTGACTATGTTAATTAAATTTGGAAATTTTGGAGATTTTCAGTCAATAATTATGTAAAATTTAGCATGAGATATATTTGAGGAATAATACAAATCAATAAGTCGTAATCAATTTAATAGTAAAACGTTTCGCCAATAATATTGGCTTCATCAGTTATAAAAATTATGATAACATTTTGAAGAGATAAAGTAATTAATGGATTATAAAGACATTATTATAGTTACGTTGTTAAATATTTAATTCTAAAAAAATTTTTTTTGTAACTTTCACAATTAAATATTTAACAACGTAACTATAATAATGTCTTTATAATCCATTAATTACTTTATCTCTTCAAAATGTTATCATAATTTTTATAACTGATGAAGCCAATATTATTGGCGAAACGTTTTACTATTAAATTGATTACGACTTATTGATTTGTATTATTCCTCAAATATAAATCATGCTAAATTTTACATAATAATTGAGTTAAAATCTCCAAAATTTCAATGTAAATAAATTATAAGTAAAAAACACCTTTACGATTAATGTAATAAATATTAAGTTTTATAGCCTGATAATGTAGCAATCTTATTTTATTTCTAACAGAAACTTGTATCAACCAATACTACACTTGACAGCTACATACGATATTGGTTTGTTTTAAAATAAACATGGTAGCGTAATTTTTGTTGCTGGGCCACTTCAATTGTTTAGCAGTTTAGAAAAACATGCAATTATACTGTCATTTGTCACTTCAAGGATTTAGAATTATCTCAGGCGATCAAATTAGGATTTTTTTTAAATTTGAGAGATGTTTTCACAAGTAGCCAACGCCCAACATATTTTGTTAATAAGCAATAAAATCGAAATGTTATCTATTTATGTACAGCACCGAAGATTTTTTATTAGTTTTCAATAAATTGTTCAATATTTATTAAAACATGCTATAATACTGATTCAAAACTGTGTTACTCAGAGTTTTAGACGACACAAAAAGAAGCTTGATCAAATAAGAGCATTATCTTTATGTACAGTCATGCTCACATAAATCTAGTACAAGCAATTTAGATCTAGTTACGGAATTGTTTGTGGTACAACTGACTTTTCATTAAGTACAAAATAAAAGAAATAAAGACAACTAATATTTTATTGCTCCACTATTTGCTTCAATTACATCCCTTAATCTCCTTGGCATCGACAACATAAGATTTCAAAAGTAGTCTCGCTGTTCTATTGAAGTTTCCCTTGTCTCTTCGATTATTTTCCACAGTTCATCTATGGTTTCTGAACCTCATACGTGGCATACGCTTCGCCATCTCAACCGACACGTTTTCTATAGGGTTTGTGTCTGCGGTTTTGGAAACCCACTGCAAAACTTAATTTATTGAAACCATTCGGTAACTATGTGTACTATATGAATAGGAGAATAATCGTGTTGAAAAATGAATTTATACTAGCACAGATGGCAACATTACATTATCTAAAATATTAATATACGTCAATTTCCTAACACGTTCCAGTATTATGATAACTGATCCACCCCCATATATTGATTGAAAATCTCCCTTGCCTATCACTATTATTTTAATATCGTTCTTCGTATCTTGTATTTGGTGGTCTATAAACGCAAATCGCTCCATTATTTGTGGATTGAAAGGTTTTTTCATCAGACAAGGCCACATTTTGCAAAAATTCTGGTCCATAATTAATATAATTGCAGGCATACAGTAATCTCGCCTGATTTATTTTTTTTTGCTGAAACAAGGCATCTGAATTCCCTTTCTTTTATTCTTCGTCTTGCCGTTCGCCGGGAGACCGGAAAATTCCTTTCTTGAACAGATTTTCCCGCAGACTCGAATGGATGCACTCTCAAATATTCCACTAAATTATTATCTTGCTCCTGCTTGGTAATTCTTACAAAGCCAGTCCCCCTTTTCCGATCTTATCTTCCTTCATTTTCCCATCTTTCCTTTACATTCAATACCATGGATTTATTTATATGCATCTCTTCTGCCACGTGCTTGATGGTGTACCCTTCTTGCAGCTTGGCCATAATGCGCACTTTTCTATATTATTAAGTTTTCTTACCATACTACGTATATTTTTGAAATAATTCAAAAATGCTAACTAACGTAGTTACAGATGTCAATTTGACTGAATTAGTATTAATCTAAACACCTTGTCTAAGAGGTAGGTACAAAGTACACAAAACAATTATGTTTGTAGTAGATTTATGTGAGCATGACTGTACTATCGCGGCCAGAAAATTCGCACTATATTTAATCTAGTTACTAGGTTTTATTCATAGTGGCTTAGTGTATATACGACTATCTGACTACTTGTCATTTTTCACATTTTTGGGGATATTGTCGTATTACTAGCTTGGTCAGGTTATGTTAAAAAATGGTGCTTCGTCTGCAATCGGCCAAACGTTGCAGTGACCATGCCTCTTCTAGTTTTGCGATAGCAAAGCCTTTTTCAGCCTCACTTAGAACGTCATTCGACATTTTACGTTTTGGAGGCAGAATAGCAGTTCTAAAACTGACAATTGACCGACTTTAGTCCACCTGTTACAACCATACATACACAAGGCAAACAAATGGTTCGATTTTTTATCCACTATAGTACATAATGTTACGTGCACCGAAAATTAGAGCAAAATAAAAGAAAATCTTATTGAACATATATAATCAGCAAGAAGTAAACCAAGGAATAAATGAATAATAATACCAATGATACAAAAATTAAAAAATTCGAATGCTGTATAGCCATACTACTTTGGTATAAAGGTAATTTAATTGACTGTTTTTTTCAGGTGGAATTAAGTGGACTGTATATTTCTTGATTTAAACCCTGATTACTTGTTTATTCATTTAATTGGTAATTAGGACACTTTACAATGAACAAAAATGGGTGCAGCTATGCTTGATGCTTCCGCTGTCAGCGTTGCGAAGGAAGTGCCGCAAAACCGGCGAAATACTGCCCGTGTCATCTGCATGCAGCCGGAAACAACAAACACGGGCGAGAACACAAATTCAAATAAATTCAAATATAGTCCAGCCGCAACATAGCGACCACCTTGAAACTATAAGGCGTTCAAACAAAAATATGACAAAGATCATAGCAAATAACAATTAATAAAGCATGCACTATAGTACAATAGATTAACGAAAGAAAATTAACACACATTTCATATTTTTCCAACTTAAACTTGAATCCAGGTAGTGTCATTTTTATTGTAATGGAAGCGGACAAAGCTTCGCAAACGAGCGTTGAATAGTTCCAGAGGGAGTGAGTAATCACTGTGGCCACTCGGTTGAGGCCATCTTCTTTGACCAAGACGAGTTGCTCGACCTGAAGGACACTATTGTTCTTGCGCCACTCGACGGCATTTTGCAGCTCGCTAATGTATTCGAGATGCCATCGTTTCCAGAAACTTTGATGAATCTGCTTCACTCGTTCGTATTTCTGGAGCCGATTCTCAGGCGTGGTTGTTACATCAGCCTCAGGAGTCGCAGTGACAGCGCGTCCAATCAGAAAATGAGCAGGAGT
Organism: Agriotes lineatus; assembly: GCA_940337035.1. Classification (NCBI taxonomy): domain Eukaryota; kingdom Metazoa; phylum Arthropoda; class Insecta; order Coleoptera; family Elateridae; genus Agriotes; species Agriotes lineatus. The sequence continues at coordinate 40,556 of CALNHX010008329.1, read as the reverse complement.
TAGACAGGAAAAATCATTGGGGTCCGAAAACAGAGGAGAGCGTGGTCGTGAATTTAAGATGGGCTCAATTTGAGACAAAAGAGTGTACAACTCTTCCAAATGTTAGCAAAGCGTTTCCCGCCACTCTCCTCAAATGGTGTTTAATACTTTTTACACCGGCTTCCCTCAAACCACCAAAGTGTGGGGAATGCGGTGGTATGAAATGCCATTCTATACCAAAATCTTGAGCTAATTAAGACAATTCTTTATTATTTTTACGAATGAATTTAATCATGTGTTTCAGTTTTGAATTGGCACCTACATAGTTTGTACCATTGTCCGAGTAGATTTTATTCGGTTTACCTATGCGAGAAACAAAACGTTTCAACGCCAATAAAAAGCAATTGTTAGTCAAATCTGAAACTAGTTCTATATGAACCGCTTTTGTTTCAAAACAAATGAAAACACAAATATAGCATTTTGAGATTTTGCTACCTCGTCCTTTTTTATCTTTGAGTGATAAGGGACCAGCATAATCTGTGACCACAATCGCGAAAGGGGAACTCTGAGAGACTATATTCAGGCAAATTATTACCCATGACAGGAGAAACTCGAAAGCACCTCACGCAATCATGCACGATTTTTTTAGCTACGTTTCTACCGTTAGTAGGTCAAAATGTTTCGCGTATGGTAAATAGCAAAAGTTGAGGTCCAGCATGAAACAAACGTTTATGTTCATACTTGAATATCAGTTTAGACAAACGATGATTTCCCGAAATAAGAAAGGGATGTTTTTTGTTAAACTCAAAGTCAGAATTTTGAATTCTCCCTCCAACACGAATTAAATTGTTTTATCTAGAAATGAGGAAAGGCTCAAGTCACTACTTGACAAAGGAATTTCCCTTTTTTCTTTTAACAAATTATACTCATTTGGAAATGATTCGCGTTGGGATATTTTTACTAAGCACAAAACAGCTTCATCAATTTCCTTTCTTGTCAGTGAACCCGTACGCCTTTTCGTGGGGTTAGGACAACAAAGGTTGAATCTTAAACAAAATGCAATTATTTTTTTAGAGTATTTAAGTTTGAGTCATTTTCAAGTTGAAATCTTTCAACATTTGATGACGCATTTTTCTTTAATTCAGGAAGCTTTTCAGGAGCCTGATTCAACTTAGGCCATTGACGCAGAGACAAATAAAGAAAGATAGGCTCATTCCACCATAATTCATCTTCTTGAATTTGTGAAGGAGGTACTCCTCTCGACAACAAATCTGCAGAATTGACACTGGTAGGAACATGCAACCACTGTAGAGTCTCTACAAGTATACGTTTTCGGGTTTGAAACTTAAGGACTTTAAAACATTGTCAACTAGGCACCAGACAGCTCCAACTTTTGAATCGTTATTGCAAAATCCATGTACTTCTATATATTTCGGATTTTCACAAATAACATGTCTTTCATAGTGCTTAGTTTGACAAGTTCGGAATGAAATTGAACCCATTTTTGATGGATATCGGAAGGGACGCTTTCGTGTCAGTCCAAACGTTGCAACCATAACTGTTGCATAATCATTTTTTCAAACACCGTGACAGGTCCGAGGAGACCGAGTGGATCGAAAACTTGAGACAATTCAGAAAGAATAAATTATTCGCTTAGTCACTCTTTCAAGCGGATTTCGAGAAATTGAATGAACCAATTGATCTGATTGAAAAACCCATGATATACCAAGCGCTTTTGTACATTCACTTAACCAGAGGTTCAAGAGGTGTGGATGAATATATTCAGGATTTATTTAAGACACGAAGATCATTTGAGATCCATTTTCTCAATGGAAAACAACCAATGTCAGCAGAGAAAACATAAGTAGATGACCGAAAGTCAATTAAAATTGAAATTAAATCACGCTGTATGACAGGCCCTACCATGCCCTGTATCTGTAGCTGTTGAGCCATTGAAAACAACTCTCAGCTTGGTACTGACTTTGTCTTCACCAATCACGCCATGATGCGGAAGAAAATAAGAATTTGCGGTGTCGTCCTTTTGTGAAAGTCATGTCACCTAACTCAGCATATTCATGCATGAACTGTGAGTACCTATCACGCAACACGTCATTATTCTTGAACCGTTTTTCAAGTGAAATTAAACATTTTTCGGCTTGATTATAAGAATCGCCCAACTTTGAAGGAGATTCTTTCAAAGGAATCTTAACAATGAATCTACCATTGACATCGCGTGTAGTATTTCTCACAAAATGATTTTCACATTCATTTTCCTCGACGGAAAAGGCCTTTTTCATAGGAATTTCCTCCATTTGCCAGAACTTGGCAATCTGATCCTAAACATTTACAGAAGAATAAGTAAAGTTGCATTTTACCTCATTTGAGGTCACTGGGGGAAGCCCACATGACCACTTACAATCCAACCAAAACCTGTTTTCTGTAATTTAGAAAATTATACATATGAAACGTACACACTGCCTGTAGCTACCTATGGACTAGAAACAGCGACATTTACACAGAGAAGTGAGGAAAAGCTAAGGGTATGCCAGAGAGCCATGGAAGGCGCGATATTAGGAGTAAGCTTAAGAGATAAGATCCGAAATGAAGACATGAGGAACAGAACAAAACTGCCAGATATAATGCAAAGAGTGACCCAGGCAAAATGGCAATGGACGGGGCATATAGCGCGACACGAACCGACCCGCTGGACCTCAAAACTGCTGAGATGGAGACCTCGACTCACAAAGAGAAGTGTAGGAAGACCATCAAAGAGATGGAGTGACGATATTCATACAGTCGCCGGTGGAAATTGGATACAGAAGGCACAAGATAGGAATACATGGAGACAAATGAGAGAGACCTATGTTCAACAGTGGACAAATCTAGGTTGTTGATGATAATGATGAGGTTGACTTTTCCCCAAATCATTGAAACATGAGGCACCCAGAAGCATGTCGATCTGAGGTGGCTTCTGGAAATTAGAATCTGCCAGATGAATGTTTGAAGGAATTTTCAAATGAGAAATATTCAAAGGACTATTTGGAATAGCGCCCGTGATTGTAGGTATAATCAAACAACAAACATCAACATTAAACTTGGAACGTGCTTAATGAATTTGACTGTGCACTTCGATTATACATGGGATAGTGAATTTGCCAAACCCGTCACGTTAATTTCAATTTTGTTCCTTTTGAGACCTATCCGTTGAGCGCATTTTTCGGTTAAAAAATTACTTTGACTTCCCGAATCCAGTAGAATTCTTACTTGATGAATTTTCCCATGAGAATCAATTTACAATAGCGGTTGACAAAAGAACATTTGTATTATTTGAAACAAACGAAGATATTATTTCAAATTTTTGAACATTGTTTTTATTGCTAGAAACAGTTGAATCAGCTTTCTTTGCCAGGTGCAATAATGTGTTAGTTAGGACGAGATTCAGTACATATGCTGCTAAGCTGTATTTTACATACAATGATTAAATCAAAAGTAATTAACATACGTCTGCTCTTCCATCTAACCCCAAAGGTTTAAAGATGACAAATAGAGCAGTTAGAAATAGAAAATGAAAAAAAATGACACAATAATTGAACAAGATAACTTATGAAGAAATAATTACCAATTTACGGTAACTAGCAAACCATAATATAGCCATTTAGCAAAAAAAAAACCAAAATGACAATAACCCACTACAAGCAACAAATGAATTATTGTTTCAAAAAGTAATAGTAAAAAAGAGCTTTTCTAAGTTTTTGACCAGTTAAATATCGAAGTTCGTGCGGTAAGTTATTGAGAAAGTTAGCAATGCAGTACGAGAAGGACCGTTTAAATAATTATGTACGATGGCGAGGTAATGTCAGAATATGCTTATGCCTTAAATTAAGAGTATGCACGTCTGTTCTATATTTAATATTATGACACAGATATGGTGGAGATCTTTCCTCTAATAGCTTAACATAAAACAATATCGAATGCTTAACCAACTAATGATTTTAAATTTATGCTTAATTCGCTGGAACTTACGGATACCAAAAATAAGTCTAAGACATCAATTTTCAAATTTTTTAATTCTAGAAATTTATGCAGGAATTATACAAAATATCGCAGTAGTTTAATAAGGATAGGCCCAATGTATCACACAGCAAGATTTTAACCGATCTATCTAAAATATGACGAGATCGAAATAAAAGTTTTAGAGCTGCATAACTTTTTTGTAAACAGATACTAACGTGATGAGTAAATCTCAGTCCTCATCAAGCCATACACCCAAATTTTTAATCTTACTTCTGATATATACATTATGACCATTGATAAAAGTCGCAGAAAAATGTGTGAACAGCTGAGCGTGTGCTTTATTACCAAAAATTATTCCATTAGTCTTTTAATTGCAAACAGTTATTAACAGATAATTCATAAAGATTATGTAAATCATAATTTAAAGCGGTTACTGCTTGATGAGATTCACCCGGGTAACAAGACAAATATAATTGTGTATCACAGCGTAATATTGTTGTGAGCAAGATAAAAACAATTTGTGAAGTTTGATATATAAATATAAAAAAGTATAGGACCTAAAGTAGGTCCCTGTGGAACACCCGTGCTCACAGGTAAAAAGCTTGATATATTTCCTGAATATTTTACAGCTTGACTTCTGTTAAATAAGTACGACTTAAATCAATCAACAAAACTAATGTCTAAACCACTATATAATAAAATACAAAAAAGAAGCTCGTGATTAAGAGTGTCAAATGCTTTCAAATAGTCGAATAGTAATAATACAGCTAATTTACCTTGATCAAGAGCAGTCATTATATCGTCAGTTATTTTAAGTAACGTAGATGCGCAGCTATGACCAGATTTATATCCAGATTGACATGCAGGTATTATAGAGTACTTGTTTATATGCACTTGTAATTGAGTGTTGATAGCTTTTTCCAAAATCTTTGATAGGGTTGGTAGTACACTTATCGGTCGTAATTGTTGGAACGTTGTTGGATTATTAACTTTAGGTAAAGGAGTAACAAACGATTTTCTCCAGCAACTGGGAAATATAGAATGCGATAAACAAAAGTTGATAACATGAGTAATGTAAGGTAAAAGAAAAGGCATACACAGATTTATTGTAAGAATATTTATGCTGTCTAGCCCAAAAGCGCTGCTTTTAATACTTTTTATTATATTACGATCTTTTTTTTATAACCTACAATAGAATTTAATTTAGACCACATTTCTTTAGAAGACTGGTTTTTTAAGCTGAACTTAACATAGGCTCGTTTTTCCTATTTAATGGTTACAGTTACTAAGTTGCGTAATTGTTTATAACGTTGCCAATCATTGTTGCTTTTAGTTGTCTCATAGTTATTTACTATACAAGTGGGATAACAGCATCATTAATATACGTGTGTGTAAGTTACAAACGAGTGCGTAGCACGAGTTATGTAAGCACACAAGTATATTAATGATGCATTATCAGTATTATCACACATGTATTGTACAAAATTTTATCTACGACTGCCTAAAATTGAGAAAAGTGCATTAAGAGAAATGCCAGATCTGTCATTTTCAAAATATTTTAGTAGGCAAATGTCATTATGTCATTCATTTGACACTATTTCAGTTACGTAATGAAGTCATTACACAACTCAGTTGCGTAATGAAACCATTACATAACTGAGTGGTGTAATGAGCTTCATTACCTAACTGAAATAGTGTCAAATGAGTGACGTAATGCGTTACTTATCCCACTGGAGTAGATAAATTTTTAAAAGCTCTATTCCTATCCGTCAGATTCTGAAACATTGAAAAGGGACATGTAAGTCCAAAAGACTAATGATATTATTTGTTAAAAATTCGACTTTACTATCCACATCATTCAACTCGTATATCACATTCCATGGAAATGATTGTAGGTCATTATTACATTGATTACAGTTTAGTTTTTTGAAGTTTCTACAAGTGACAAATCTAGGTGCATTTATATGTATTTTAAGATTAATACTAAATACAATAATTTCATGATCCCCTATTTTTGGAATATGTGTGACTTCCACATTAGATATACATAATTTGGTCTTCAGAAGTTACTAAATAGTCCAAAAGAGTAGCTGTAAGAAAAGTAATTCGAGTTGGCTGATTTATCAGTTGTTTCAACCCAAGACCTTCAAAGGTGTTGGTACTAACTCACAAGCCGAACTATTAATGTCTAAAAGATCAACATTAAAATCACCAAGGCAAAAAACATAATCAATTGAATTGAGATACTGCAGTTTCAAAATGTTCAAAAAAATATGTATGGTAACTTTCATCGGGTTATAAAGTACGCCAAAAGCGCAGCACTCGGAATTTAAAAGTAAAATCTTCAACCATATCTGTTCAATTTCCCTACCACTTGGAATAAGGGAATATTTTATATCGTTTTTTATTTAAATACCAACTCCTCTACCTCTGACATTACCCCCACGATCTATTCTTTCAATAACATGACCAGGTACCTCTATTAATCATTTCTTATACTACTTTTTATTATGATGTAAGATTGTAGTTTTTATTTCAGCAAAATGTGCAACTAATAAACGAGCATTAAGATGGTCAGCCCGTAAAACTTTTTGCATGATTAAAACAAGTAGTTAGGTAGATTTATTAATGTCAAATTAAGATTGTACTTTAAATTAATAAAAAATATATCAATATAATTAACACAAAGTAGGTCTGTATCACTTAGAAAAATTAAACAATGAAATAAAATAACCTAAAAAAAGTACCTATAGAAATGGTAAAATATATTTCTTCACAGTTTGCAATGATGTCCAGAATGTTTAAAGGTCAAAAAGAGCAAAAAGAAAAGAAAAAAATACGTAAGGTGAGGTCACCCCCCAAGATAAATATAATTAAATTAAATTAAGAAAAGCAAAAGCAAAATTCGCCCACAAAGAATGCGAAATTAAGGCTAGATTCGTAACATTATAGTTATGTTATCAACAGTACACATAATCACTGACCTAGATCGGATACCGATTTGATAAGTTTCTTCGAATTCAAAATAGCCTAAATGTTACCTTTATGTGTCCAACAATTTCTGGCACCTACCGATTCTCGCACTTTTAGGAACAAATTATGGTGTGAGAGTAATTCATTGATCACAACACCGCTTCCTTTTAAGTTTTTCTTAGCACCAAACACTTTAGACTTCATCAATTTGTTGACAAATTTGATTGCAACACGCCTAGGTTTATTATGTTGGCTACGTTTTTTCTTCATTCAATAGCAGTTATCAATATTTACAGTCGAAATAGGAATTTTAACCTTCTGATTTATAAGGTTAATCACAACATTAAGAACGTCTTCCTCCTCATTCTCTTCAATGCCATTAACAATAAGCACTTTAGACCGTCTATCTTGTTTAATCTTTCCCAAATCTTTGTGTTGAGCAGTAACAAGTTTTTGTAGATTGCTCAGTTCTAATTTTTACTTCCTTTTACGATAAAGGAAGTATTGGATTCACCCCAAAAATTCGAAATTGAGTTTTCAACAGATCTTCACGTTTTAGAGTCCCCTGATCCCAAAAAACATATTTTTTTTCATTGGTCTGTCTGTGAACAGAATATCTCAAAAACGAAAAGAGGTATGCCGTTGAAACTTCATATATAAGTTTTGTGTAGTATGTAGATGGGACAGCAAGCTTTTGAAGAAAACCGCATAACCGGAAGTAGGTGTTACGCTTGTGATTTTTCAGTTTTTTTCGATTTTTTCAAAAACGGCTCTAACGATTTTTTCAGTCCTTTTTTCATTCATTTGCTTGATTAACTCGGGCTTCGCCCTCGTTATCAAACTGCAAATTCATAAAAAAAAGTATGACTTTCCAAACTAGTTGTACAAATTACTATTAAAGGGAGTTGATGGATTCTTGAAATTTATTTTGAAAATCATTTATGGTGGTAACTAAATTACCTTGGTAGCATCCTATTACCGGCGAGATTTGATTTTTAATATCATTTAGACCTTGATGTACAGTCGTGTTCATTAAAGTGTTGTACAGCATTTGTACTTTGTCAATATAAATTAATTACACAAAGTTGAAAACGTGTTGTATATACAAATATTATGAAAGTATACATCAAGGTCTACCTAATTAGTGATACAGGGTGAGCCTGTGTTGAGTAATAACACAACCACCGATAAATTTACAACTGTCGGTGTACAACACTTTTTTGAACACGACTGTACGAATGCTTCAAGCTTCTCGTTCCTTGTCGTAAGAATTTTGTTTTGCTTATTATCTATTGTACCGGGGCTGTTGGCACGTGTATTTGCAGGCATAACAATCACTAAGCCTTTTAGTAACATTATAACAGCTATACACACTATTAGGGCGAATATAACACTTAAATGTGCAAACAACACTCGGCGAGCGACCCACAAACCCTTAGCAATGCGGTTATCTACACTTAGATTTTTGAACTCATCGCAATTGTAAATTAAGGGAGAACCCTTACACTAATTAGAAATTTGTGAAGAAATTAATGACCTTTTAATGTGGTTCCTTACGACTATTCAACTTTGAAGCTTTTCCATCAATTGTTTCCAACAAAGATGCTTTCTTTTCAAGAAAGTCAATTACATTCTCCATGTTCTGTCCACTTGAGCTTTCAAATTCTCGCGTGGCCGTAGGATCCAACTTTGATAAAGGAGATGAAGCGTATTCAGCTTTAATGTTTGTACTTGACTGCTCTATTTCTTCGTGCGAGTCACGAAATGTATGTAGCGTTGGGATTAGCGCATCCTATTGTAAACCAAAAGTTTCGACATCAACTTCAGTAAATAGATTTTATCGGTTGCAGGATATTAAACCCTTGTTTACATATACAAAAGTAGGCTGGCAACTAAATCATAACTGATCTGTATGGTAATAGTCCATTACCGTACATGGCAACAATTACCCTACATGGCAACCGATAAACTATTGAACAAATCACCGATGTTATGAATCATAACATTCTAGCTATTTGTCTATACTAAAAGTTGCCTTTAACTTTTCTAAAGTTTCCTCAAATCGAGTTAAGCGTGCTTTTCATTTCTTTCAGGAATATGATCCATTTTGTGAATCCTGAACTACAAAAATTTGTCAGTAAAACAACAAAGGTTTAAATTATGAAAATAGCAACTACACAGGGTTGATTGTTATACACAACACAGCATTAATTGGAATAAAGCCAATACAGAATTGTTGATAGACAACCGAGCATTAATTGGAACAGAGCCAATACAACGTGAATGAATAAACACAGCGAAAAATTTAATTTCGTATCAGGAAATAAGGGAAAACTTATTTACCTCTCCCAAAGTAAATGTGCAACTATAGCGCGAAGAGCTTCTCATAATTTTCCCTTCGCACTATTATTTGTTTTGATTAAGAAATTACGAAAAATACGCTTATTTGTGATTTCAATGAAAATTGTATTAAACCTTTTATTCAGATCAAACATATGGGTAAAAAGCAGTTAAACACAATTGAGGACGTGTCAGTATGCTTGGCAGTTTTTCTTATATATGTGAACTCAACATTGAAACAAATCACAATTAAGGATAAGAAAGACAGGAATTTGCTCACATTTATCCGGTATTTTGTAGTGGTCCCTCCGCTGGCTGCAACGTTTACGGCATGCTGTAGCTAATCACCTCCTTGAAGTTGACGATAATTTATTGCTACTCGACCATGTGCGATGCTGCATGCGGCTCGAACGACCAATGTTTTTTCAGAGGGAATTAAGTGGACTGTATATTTCTTGATTTAAACCCTGATCACTCGTTTATTCATTTAACCCATTATTTCCCATTGTACTCATTTGAGTACACCATAGAAAATATTTTTGTAGCGCCATCTAACAATCAGTATACTATATATAGTACTGAAAGTTGATAGTTTCAGTTGTTTTCCATAGATGGCTCCCAGATATTTCAGCAAAATTGACAAATAACCAATTCTAACACAATTTTGTTGACCGCTGCGTACGTTCAGTCATCTGATTGTTGCAGGAGAGTGAACAATCCTGCGAAAAAGTTATTTATTGTATTACAACTGTACTCAACTTGTGTTTTTAGCTTGTAGTAAGTGCAATTGGACTATCTTTAGTGTTGTTGCAATATATAATTCTATAATCAGAATATGGTAAGTAGAAATTTCTTACTGTACCCATTTGAGTACAATGGGCTGATGCCTTACTTTTATATTTCAATATGACTTATTACGCCAGCTAAGTGCATGCGTTTCTTTTTTAGTTTGCAATGGAGCCAGAAGATTTTTCCGAAATTTCCGTGCGAAAATTTTACAATAGGAGAAGATACCAACATTTACAATCTGCTTTAGAAAAAGTTGCCTCGTCAAGTACCAGAAGTGAAGTCGATATTGTGATTATTCCTCCCACTGTTGACCCACAGATGAACGAGGAAGATTTTGACAAAAATAATATTCCAGATGAGTTGCTGTTGCCTCAAGATGTCGTTGGTGAAATCGAACTTCAGCACATAAGTAGCAGCGAAAGCGAAGACAGTGATGATGAGTATAATTTGCCTTTGTCAGTTTTGCGGCAGAATATCTTGCGTCCAAATCAAAACTCTTCGCAATCAAAGACAAAAAAAACTGCCAGAACCTAAGTGGACAAAAATGTTTGTAGATACTAGTATTCCATCAACAACAGGCTGCGTAGATCGTCTGGAAATTTTAAAAAGTGATCTAGAAAACCTCAATCCAGTTGAAATATTTGAGAAATTATTTGATGATGATGTTTATGATCATATTGTTTCTCAAAATAATTTGTATTCTTCACAGAAAAATAGGCATGATTTTTTTGTCTCAAAAGCCGACATAAAACTTTTTGTAGGAATTCTTCTTTTGACTGGATACCATAAGTTGCCAAGTGAGCGAAATTACTGGAGTCTTGATGAAGATTTAGGCGTTCCTGTGGTAGCAAATTCTATGTCACGAAATAGGTTCCAAGAAATCAAAAAATTTATTCATTTAGCCAATAATGACAATTTAGATAAAAATGACAAAATGGCTAAACTGCGTCCTCTTATTTCCCTTCTGAATCAAAAATTCCAGCAATGGGGTATATTTCATGAACACCTGTCAATTGACAAAGCAATGGTAAAGTTTTTTGGTCGTCATTCCAGCAAACAATATATAAGAGGCAAGCCCGTGCGATTTGGGTATAAGAATTGGATGTTGTGTAGTTCCACTGGCTATTGCTACGCATTTGACACGTACTCTGGTGCTAAAAATACTACTAACAGACTCGCCAGTCTTCCTTTGGGATCTAGAGTGGTACTTGAGCTTCTGGAATGTGTCGCAACACCATCGGACCATATAATTTTTTCCGATAATTGTTTTAGCAGCCATGGGCTTCTAAAGTCACTGAAAGAGCAGGGTCAGAGGGCTACCGGAACAATCCGTGAAAATCGAACAAGAAACTGTCCTCTGACCAACGTAAAAAGTTTCAAAAGAAAAGATAAGGGCTATTTTGAGCACATGTATGATAGTGACTCAGCTCTTCTGTTCATCAGATGGCAAGATAATAATACGGTCTCAATGGTAACAAACTATGACACGTTGGAGCCTGTTGGTCGTGTAAAGCGCTGTTCGACAGCTGCAAAAGAAAAGATTGATGTTCCTATACCTAACATTTTTCAAAACTACAACAAATCCATGGGCGGTGTTGATTTGCATGATCAAGCTGTAAGCAGTTACAGGATCTCAATTCGTGGAAAAAAATAGTGGTGGGTACTGTTCACCAATATGATAAATATGGCTCTTGTCAACGCTTGGAGGATTTTTCAAATTGTAAATTCAGAACCAATTAGTCTTATAGACTTTGAGAGAATGATAGTTCGCCATTATTTGGCTTGTCACGAAGAATCAAAATATAAGAGGAGACCAACTGGTCAAGTGCCAGTAAGTGTGAGGAAACATGAAAGTGGCCATTTTCCACTAAAATTGCAAAAACAACTAAGACGTACTCAGTGTCACAAGAGGGCCAGATGGTGTTGTACAAAATGCAAAGTCACTTTATGTGTTGAAAGAGATTGTTTTGCCGTTTATCACTCGTAATTGTATTTGTTCTTATAATATTAAAATTTTGTTAATGTTTTTGTATGCCAATAATTTTGTTTGCTAATTTTCAAAAATTGTAGGATTTCTTTGAATAAAGTTTGTGTAAACCTATAAACAAATTTTTCTTAATTTTTTTCACAGGCTATTATCCCATTGTACTCATCTGAGTACATGGGTTTTGCGACTAACCCATTAACTTCCGAATATGGGTTACATTTACTTTTGTGCTCCAAATAACGTATATTTTACAAAAATAATAAAAAATAATTATTTCGCTTTAAAAATGATCTTGGGTTTTAATGGGTTAATTGGTAATTAGGACAGTTTACAATGATGCTTCCGCTGCCAGCGTTGCGAAGGAAGTGCCACAAAACCGGCGAAATAGTGCGCGTGTAAATTCAAATATGGTTCCAGCCACAATATTGACATCTACCTTCAATGTTAATTGATAGTTCAATTGGTTTTAGAATCACGCGAGTGGCTTAATTGTCGTTCTAAACGTTTCGACTAGCATTTTTGCTTCTTCTCTTTAATTACAATATGGCAACATGCCTAAAAATAATATAGAAATATTAATTTTCAAAACAACCTACGATGTTTAATTTTATAACACTTGATTTATGTAGATGAATGATGGAATTAACTATTATATATTGTTTTCAGATTGTATGTATTTTAAAATTTTATAAATAGAATCAAGATTATTAAACTATTATGACTATTATAAAAGATATGTATAATATGTACATTTCGCAATTATTTGTTACAAGTTTCCGTTCTTTGGTACTTACTGTTGGATGTATTTGCATTCCGTTTCCTTAGCGAACACTTTCGACACAGACTCGCGCCAAACCTATCCTGCTAACCTTGAATTTCACATAGACTTCAGGCGGGTTCTCACTATTCAATTTTAGTGGATCAACTGTAGTTGATTCTATAAAAGTTTGACCCAGTCAAACTTTTGTCGTTCAACTAATGAATCATCACTGGCTTTATATTGAGTTGAAATTTGTTCGAAACGTGTGAACCTTTTTGCCAGGGTACTTGAACGATTAAAACAGTACTGTTCGACGTAAAGTGATTGTTAAAAGTGAGGTAAATTTCTGGAATTGTATCACCAATATGACTGTTTCTGGAACTATCGAGAAGATAAATATAAAAATAAGGAGGGAAAATGCTGTACGTGTCATTGTAAAAGAAATGGAAATAGCTGGCCTCACTACGGCTGATGTTAAGAATAAAATTAAGACAATTAGAACAATGTATAAAAAGGAACTAATTTAAAGAACTGGAACAGGGACGGATGATATTTATGAACCTAAATTGTTTTGGTTCAAAAGAGCGGATGCATTTCTAAAAGGTGTATCAAACGCAAAACTTAGTGCATTAAACTACGTAAGTACGCTTTTATTTTATCGTCCCTCATTACAGATAGATCTATTATATGTTTTACACATTACATAATACGCAATTATTACTTTTAATTTATAATAATAACAATCATTTGAAAGGATTATTATGCATCGTCGTGTATCATATTTTGTTGCCAAGGCAGAGCTCCACGACCGGAAAAATATTCAGCGTATTTGTCTCGTTTAGTAGCAGCTTCTCTGGTATAATTATGACTTCCTAAATTATGTTTCAATTCAGCTAAACCTTAAGCATGAACATTTTGTGATCTCCAAGAACCCGGCATAATACCACCCGAGTTACAATAATCATATTCACTTTGTTAATTCCAACAGCTATCGGTTACCAAAATTCCGAATGCATTTTCTACAATGCGACGTGTTCTAGATAGGCAATAATTGAATATTTTCTGTTGCCTACATAGATAAGTACTTCTTTCATATGGTTTCAAAATGTAGGTTTTCAGTGGAAAAGCATCGTCAGCGACAAATACTCCCCCTTTCGGGAAATTTAACATCGTCACACGTCTCTTGCTTAAATCTTCCTCCAGATTATCCAAAGAACTTAGTGGACAAGTGGAGGTGCCCAGATTGTTCCCGTATCCACACCACTGCCGATGATAACCGACCAATTACGTTTGGAGATTTTAAACTGCTTCTGGCCGAGCTGCGCAATATAAAATCATCCCAAGACCAACTTCGTGACGATACTAATATGAAGTAGGTATAATCAACTAATAGATGATATCGCTGTTTGCAACAACGCTATCTCCGAAATCGAAAAATCAGTTGCTGCTAATCCATCAACAATAAGCGTCCTTCAACAAGGACACAAGACACTTAACGATTCGGTATCCAAGCTTGACAAAAAAATATTCTCATATAGTACAGCACGGACCGACCCAACCACAAACAGAGTAGTTGAGAGCAGTGCAGCCCTAAGTGTGAGCAACGGGGACAGCTGGAAGCAGTTTTAGAGCATTTCGTGGTGGCGTCGGTTTTCTAACACTTTCGGGAGCAGCATCCTTTGAATGCGTTTTGTTTGCGACGTGCATTTACTTATGGCAATTGTTATCACCTAGACACCGCTTTAATTACGTAATCACAGATAATTGTCGAATATAAAGAACTTGTTTGTTTTGCGATTTTTTGAGGTTTTAACGCAATTTTCCCTTTAGTTAAATAATATCCCCGTATGGTAGCTATCCCAATAGTTAAATCGCTATTATACAGAATTTACTTTTAAATTATTCAAGAAAAAAATAATACCACGAAAATTAATTTGATGGCAAATGTATTTCTTGTAATTCATTGTTAATTAAATAAATATTTGCCTGGATGTATATGAGATAAGATTCCATTTGAGAACATAAACTCATTTATTCTATTTTAAATAACCAAATCAACTAAATAATACATAGTAATATGTAAGTTGATGTTTATTTAGACATTCAACAATCAGATTTAACATCTCAGCAAAATAATAATTCCAAATATCTAAAAGGTTTGTTTTGCGATTTGTGAGGTAACGCCATTTTCCTTTTAGTTAAATAATATCCTGTATGGTAGCTATCCCATTAGTTAAATCGCTGTTATACAGAGTTTACTTTTAAATTATTCAAGACAAAAATAATACCACGATAATTTTAATTTGATGGCAAATGTATTTCTTGTAATTCATTATTACTCGAATAAATACTTCCCTGAATGTGATTGAGATAAGATTCCATTTGAGAACATATACTCATTTATTCTATTTTAAGTAACCAAATCAACTAAATAATACATAGTAATATGTAAGTTGGATGTTTATTTAGACATTCAACAATCGGATTTAACATCTCAGCAAAATAATAATTCCAAATATCTAAAGGGTTTGTTTTGCGATTTGTGAGGTAACGCCATTTTCCTTTTAGTTAAATAATATCCTGTATGGTAGCTATCCCATTAGTTAAATCGCTGTTATACAGTTTACTTTTAAATTATTCAAGACAAAAATAATACCACGATCATTTTAATTTGATGGCAAATGTATTTCTTGTAATTCATTATTACTCGAATAAATACTTCCCTGAATGTGATTGAGATAAGATTCCATTTGAGAACATATACTCATTTATTCTATTTTAAGTAACCAAATCAACTAAATAATACATAGTAATATTTATGTGGTATTTATTAGGTGTCTGAGTCAATTATTGTGTATAACTGCATTTTCCCCTGAATGCCTCTAATTTCTCATCAATTGTAACATTCTCGAATAGGGTATCTGCAGTTTTTTAGTTACTAGCAAACGACTCTAAAATGTCGCGAAATGTCTGTTGTCTCCGTTCCTCACGAGTCCCATCGTCATCAGATCTCAAATGTCGCAAAAGAAATTTAAATCTCGGTCGTCACATTGTTAGTCGAACTACTTCGAAAGCTGTGGCCATAATTCTTTAAAGTTAAAAATATTGGAACTTTAGTACCCCCGCAAATTCTAGTAATCCAAACAGAGCTACTATAATTTCTTGTATAGATTGGATGTTTATTTGTACATTCAACAATCAGATTTAACATCGCAGCAAAAAAAATTTCCAAATATCTAAAGGGTTTGTTTTGCGATTTGTGAGGTAACGCCATTTTCCTTTTAGTTAAATAATATCCTGTATGGTAGCTATCCCATTAGTTAAATCGCTGTTATACAGAGTTTACTTTTAAATTATTCAAGACAAAAATAATACCACGATCATTTTAATTTGATGGCAAATGTATTTCTTTTAATTCATTATTACTTGAATAAATACTTGCCTGAATGTGAATGAGATAAGATTCCATTTGAGAACATATACTCATTTATTCTATTTTAAGTAACCAAATCAACTAAATAATACATAGTAATATGTAAGTTGGATGTTTATTTAGACATTCAACAATCAGATTTAACATCTCAGCAAAATAACAATTCCAAATATCTAAAGGGTTTGTTTTGCGATTTGTGAGGTAACGCAATTTTCCTGTTAGTTAAATAATATCCTGTATGGTAGCTATCCCATTAGTTCAATCGCTGTTATACAGAGTTTACTTTTAAGAGGGGCCTTTTCATAATTTTTGTGAATAGATGGCGCTACTGTAGATATCGTACTTTACCCAGAGTAAGTTTTTAGAATAAAGAACAGCATTATAACTTAATTTTTTTTTTGTAATACCTACTTGTTAAGTATTTCTTTAAGGACTGTTTACTACTGCGTAAGCAACCTCTTTACGGCCCGGCCGTAAAAAGTGTCCGTAAAGACCACGGCCTGCTAAATTGTGTGCCAAACGTCAAAGTGAAGTTTGTCACACAAATCCAGCAGCAAGCAAGCCTTCAACTCCACATAGAAGAAGGCGCAAAAAACTGCTATAACTCCTGAACATACGCTAAAATAACTTGCTCATTCAGAATCTTAACGTATTTAGGAATATCTTCATCATTTTCTACAGATGTCATAAGTTACGAGCTGGTTACAACTTAAAACTGCTTACAACCATACACAAAATTGGAAATAACTGACATTTATAAACAACAGTTGCATCGTTCTACGCACTCTCAATCATTCTAAAATGTCATACACAAACCTAGCGTTTTGATGAAAATAAATTAGAAAAATATAGATATGACCGACTTGTATGTAGGTATTACAAAAACTATTGTACAATACACGTCCGTTAGGGCCTTTACTGCCTCGCCAGTATTATTCGACTCGCTCTTCGAGCTTGTCTCACAAATTCTCTGGCTCGGCAGTAAAGGCTATCCTAACGGACTTCTACTGTAATAGTATATTACACAACGAGAGCTGTAGGAAGCATATTACACGCGAGTTGGAAAAGTTACGCAATAGCCGCGTAGCGGCGCGTGTGTAATTCCACGAGCGTGTAATTGCTCTATAGCTCGAGTTGCGTACTATACTTTTTCTACGATCACACTCATTTCGTTAAACGAAAAATAAATATTTTATTAACAGTCAAATCATCTGTCACACCATCTTAAAAATTAGGAGGCTGCAGTCACATTCCTACACCGCTTCGTACAAACAACAGAAGCTAACTGTAACGATAATAAAAAAAATTACGTGTTAGTCATTATCATTACGTAACACTGTTTGTAACAACGAATTTACTAATCAAGTAAACAGTGCTTAATGAGCAATTTACTAATAAAGGAGTAGAAAAAATACTATAAACGAAATTCATTTCATAACGTAGAAAACATATGAAAGTAGTCAGAGAAACATTTTTTTCTTGGATATGTGAACTGTGCTTCATAATTTCAGGTCATATACGATGGCAAAAAATACACAATTTATGTAACACTTTGACCTAAAATTGCTTTTACTGACTGCATAACGTAGTAACAATGCGTTTCTGACCATTTAAAATGAATAATTGTAATTCAATTAGGCTATGACCATTTTAGAAATAAATTGTTGACAACTTGTACTCAGCTGATAGAGATTGTGGTGTTCAATAGTTCAGTACTTTATGTAAAGAGGTCAGATGATATTCACAACAAAATGGGTTGGTCTCCTGAATATTTAAATGTCAATGTCAACTTAACCTCAAAATAATTTTGTCAACAAGGGCTGTTATGCTTTTATTTCCTTTTGCATAAAATAAGTACATTTAGTGTTAACAGTTTATTAATAAAGATCACAGGACGTTTCACAATGAATAAATGGATTAGTTGGAAAACAACTACAGTTGTTAGCTCAGGTTAATAATCATGTGTAGCTGGCTAAAGTGTAGATTTGGTCATCATAAAAATGTTTTTAGTACGCATGTATTGTAAATGACGATTAAAATACGCTGGAGCGTGCGTAGATCGATAATTATAGAACGGCGTGCTTTTGCTTTATAGGTTGGTTACTAGGAAACAGTAATATTAATCTGACATTAATAAACTTCACAATTTTATTCAAATTTTGCTTTTTGAACAATATTAATTATTAAAATGGAAATGAAAGGTACAATTCCAATTATTGGACACTTTAAATCCATCTGTAGACTTCGTGGAATGACTTGTCGTTGCATGAAAGATTGCTGGAAGGTTCTGAGTCTCATCCGGCGTCACACTTTCAGCAATACGTTTAGAAACTGCAACTTTATTTACACTGGAGTCTTCAATATACCCTGACGCAACACTGGAAGACTTCCACCCAACTTGACGTTTTAATTCGTCAATACTCATGCCACTGTTCGCCATAATCGTGGCCGATGTACAGTTACGGACACGTCAAAGTGCACGGTTTTTTGTTACTATGGTTATTTTTGCGATTTTTAGGCTTATTAAATGGGGGTTTCTCCAGTGGCGTTGCTTGTGGTTATAAGAATAGGTATTACTATTTTGTTGTTTGTATTTTAGCAAAGTTTCACAAGTAAACAAACTATATAATAATATGTATTTAATAAATATGTATTAGTATTCAATTGCTACTACGCTTTGCAGTTTGTT
The DNA here is from genome assembly GCA_940337035.1 of Agriotes lineatus. Lineage (NCBI taxonomy): Eukaryota > Metazoa > Arthropoda > Insecta > Coleoptera > Elateridae > Agriotes > Agriotes lineatus. Next base: position 21,592 of record CALNHX010008329.1, on the reverse strand, counting down.
TCGCATAGACTTGACCAATGTTTCCATATTGTATCCTTCTCTCAGTTCCTTCCAAGCATTTCTTATTCTTTCCCATAATTCATGGGTTTTGTTTGGTGCAAAATCCCAGGTATAAATTTTTGTAGTTAAATAGCCCCAAACATTTTCGATGGGATTCAAGTTCGAACTTCTTGCAGTCCATGGTAATAAATTGAGGTTATTCTCATGAAAACTACGAGCGGCGGTGACACTAAGTCTAGTGTGATAAAACTTTTCAATGTCATATATATAATTCGTTAGGTCATTGATGGGGAAACACAAAATGGCAGTGCTGCCACGTGTGGACCGAACGGAACTATAAAAAAATATTTAGATAAAAAAAATTTTTTTTTCAATATCTAGTATCATACAACTTCAGGATTCTGATTGTTTCTCGAAACAGGGGAGGGGTAGGGCTTTAAGAAAAAACAGTGCTGCCACTCCCCGAGCGAACTCTTATCAGCGGCAGCAGGGAGATTAGTGATCCCTCAGATCCTATTTTCTAGTATCATCGAACTTCATACAAATTCAAACGTTATCTGAAAGATCATCAATTTCTGTGTGGAAAATGGCGGCAGCAGCATTTGAAAGTCGCGATTATCGCAACCGAATTTCGCGTGTTCATTCGGTTTTATCGGCATTAATCCGGTTTTTTCGATTTGTACTAATGAAATACGCGTGACATTGTAAATTGCAATAAATTTTCTATTGCGTTGATTGTTTAAACAAATGAAATTGTACTTTTTATGTGATATTTTTCGAGCTTTCCTTCTTTCTCTTGTTTTTTTTCATATTTTCCAAGCCTTCGACTCCAACACGAAAAACCAAAACTGACAGTAAACAAACATTTATAAAAAAATCTAAATGCTAACGACAAAAATTTTTCATGTGACTACCTGATAAAAAAAATCAAGGCATAAAATCGAAATGGTAAAATCATTCTGAGAAAGGATCTTTTTATGCGTACTAAAAAATAGTGTATAAAACTCGTATATAAGCGCCTTTAAAGCACTTACAACATTAAAGAAAACTCGTTTCACTCGTTTTCTTCAAACTTGTTGTGCGTGCTTGAAAGGCTTGCTTATACACTCGTATTATAATATACTATTAGTTTGAATGAAGTGGGTGTAATATTTGTTTTATTAATATTAGCACTGCAGGCCTTCCAGGCCCAGGGCTTTCGCTAACTAAAAATATTTTTGTGACTGTTTTTACTTTCCCATACCATAGGTATAGGAAAGTATTGATTTCGTGAAGATTTTAGTATTCGAGATTTCAACGGAAATACGCGTTTTGGACCTTTAGGAACCCAAAAAAGTGGTTTTTGTGAGGGGGTATATCACAATTGTGCATCGAGAATAAGCTTTTGAAAAAAAAATTCGAAACCGGAAGCGGAAGTTAGACATGTACCAGTTTTTGCATAATTTAAATTTTGATAATTTTGTCACGAACGGAGAAAGGTCATAAGGCAAATCAAATATTTTTGCCGACCTTCCTAGCTTTAACATTAAGGTCGCCATAATTTTTTTTAGCAGGGCCCTCTTAATGCTGTTTGCAATATTTTTAAGTTGAAGTTTTGGTTGTATAAAACAGAAAGCAAGGCAATCACAAATGAAAGTATACATTTGATGCAAGCTAAGAATCTAAAGCACTAATTTGAATAAAAACAAAAGATAATTGTCAACTGCGCCCCTGTACACCAGCAGCGAAGGAGAACACTTAAAAAAAGTAATCAGAAATCATAATTGTTTTTATTTGTACCAAATATAGTAAATTAAAAGTATCTACACCACACAAAAGATATTATAAGAAACAATGTAGTAATGTGTAGAGTTATACAAGTATTTTAACAAAATAAATGCAAAATTTGATATACAGAATAATACTTCAAAACGCAATAAATACTTATTTTCTAACAAAAATTTGTTTGTTAATTAATAGGGCAATGTTTACAATATTGTCAATGAAAGTCCTAAGTTAGGTATGTAATTTATTATAAACATGTTAAAAAGGGCATTAGCATTATATTAAAAAAAATAGTTACAAATGTATCAAAACACTATTGCAGTCCATGAGCCAGCCGAAATATTTGTAAAAATTAGATAGTTTTTCTTCAAATATGATTAATTTATCTGGATGCCTAAGGAACACACAAGAAAGTACAAACACTACCTCATGTCTTCATTATGGCCGATGGTAATTTAGATACTGCTGATCGAATACTTACTTTCAAACAAGGGTTTGCACTAAAACAAAATAACGTGTCTGTTTTCGGTTACGGTTCAAGTAGTATTAAATTTTGATTACGGTTTCAATTACGCTTTACTGCAGTTGCAAATTTCATTTTTGGTTTTGGTTTTCAAATCCCTTTTGGTGCAAACCCTTGCTTTCAAAGAAATTTTTTTTGAAAATGTTCATTTGGAGGTGTCATTTTGATGTTTTTCTAGCGTAGGTATCAATTTAAACTTTGGCAACAGAATTTTTTTTTCCTTTTTGTTTTTTAATTTTCTCTTGTCCTTATTGCCTCTGTAATATAAGAGGGATCAAGACATCTTTTGTTTTTGCCTATATTGTTTCTTATTATTTCGGGGGAAATACAATGCGTATAAAACTTTACCAATTTGGGTACCATTTCCCTCTCCCAAAATTGAACATCTCTATATATTTCTTCAATGAAAAGTTCCACCTTGTCATTTACATATACAACAAAATAACACTTGGACCTTCGCGTTACATTTAGTTGACCTTGAACCTGCAAGAAAACCATAGCTATGTTATAACAGATGTACAATCATTTTAAAACGATATATTCGACTTACTTGATAGTAATAAGCATGGTTTCGCTGCAATTTTATTTGCCCATCAATTTTTCGTAAATATGTTTTTTTTTAATTGCAACTACTTCTATAGTTGAAACATCAAGCTGTGATGCGCAATATAAACTTTTCACTTCTAAAATAGCATCTTCGCCTATAAGCCCTAAAAATTATAAACATGATAAAGTTGTACAAAATGCAATACCGAAGGTGTAATAAATTACCATCGGGCGAAGCTCCTAAGAAACCGTGGTCTAAATCTACCCACAAACCAGTTCGTTCGACAGAGAGTTTTGTTTTTCAAACAGTCTAAAAGCCACACCTTCTTTTGCGATACCATACTCTGTGGCTTCTGACCAAAATTTAGTTTCCGTTAACCATGATTTAACCATGTTATAGCAAGGTGTGCTATCTCTTCTTCGTACTACTCTAGCAAACAGTGATGCTGTCAGTCTTTGTTGCCTTTCGCTTTCAAACACTGGGTTACCAAACTGTCCCACATATTCTTTAGCGATTCTATCACGTTCTGCTGTATCAACCTAAAAATAATGATCGATAATTTAGTACATGATTTAAAAAAAAAGACGACGAACCTGTAATCTCTCAAATATTCTTTCACATTCATCCTCAATAAATGTTTGGCCTTCTTCAGGCTGTTCAGCCATTGGTCCATAATCTTTATTGTCCACTAAAACTTTTCTTCGTTTGACTTTTTTTAGCAGTATCAGCATCAGGAAAAAGTCTTTTGCGAGCTTTTCTTTCTGAGTGTTGAACATTTCTAGTAATAAATTTTTTAAAGTGCTGGCCAGGACTTTGATGGGTAACTTTTTTCCATGGACTAGAGGGCCAGGCAAACTTTTTATTGTGCCGCAGACCAGAAAGATAGATTCTTCTTTCGTAAGAACCTCTTTGGATTAAATTAAGTCGCTTTCCCATGTTGAAGCGTGCAACGATGTTCATTAAACGTTCTGCTGTGTTGTTATTCTCATTTGTAATCAACAAATGAGCCTTGCGAATAAGCAAGTCTACAGCACCTATGTAATAGTTATTTACCTAACAAGTTCGGGAAGTTAATTTTCCCGAATGAGCACTTTGTTTGCAGCACGACCGAAGGGAGTGCTGCATGTAGTGCGAATTCGGGAAAATTCTTCCCGAAAGAGGTAGGTACAATGTTTTTTGTAACGAATAACTCAAAATATTTAAAAAAGTTAAAAAAATATTATTTAGTGTTTTACAACTTTACTGAGTTGGCAGCACAAATTACTAAATTTTTATACGTATCCTAGCACCTGTTAGCTTTTGTTGACGTTTACAGCGCCCTTGGAACACACAATTGCCATAGTTTTTGTGGGAAAGTAAAAAACACCCCGGTGCGGGAAAAGTCATTTTCGGCGCATCGGGAATGACCGGGAAATATGAATTTTGAAATCATGAGTGCAAAAATCATATTATCAGTAATTATCAGATCTGACATTTAAATAAAAAATGATTGCCTACCATTTATGTGATTGTACATGGTAGTCGATTTCAAGTTAGGTATTCGGTTTTGTGCCTGGTCTCCAACAGTGTTGCATATTCCTTCTCTACAATTTGCGTGGTCGCCATACACATGGTGTATTCCATATTGCAGGTCACTCTTTAACATATTAACATCTTTGTCTGTTTTAGCATGCTCATAAATCGAACACTTAGCACGTTTCTTCAAAAGTTCGATTTTACCTTTAGTCAAAAGTTTTCTCCCTGCTAAACTAATCTGAGTGTCTTTTTTTTAATTTGTATAAATGCTTTCCGTAATTTTTTAAGGAGTGATTAGTACACTCCACCTTTTGTACATCTTTGCCATATGGAACTTTCTGCTTAATGTTGGCAAAGACGCTTGAATCGCCATCAGCTATAAATTTGATGTATCGTAGACCATGCATAGTTTCACTTGCACAAAAACCTTCAATAACCATATCTGCTTCCATTGCAGGTGCCGATTTACTCAAATTTTTATAGCAGATATGTTGATTAGGTTCTCCATTCAAATTGGCTGCTCGTGTGCAAATAGAACACAATTTATTTCTAACTGCTACAAAAAGTAGTTCACCTGTATGACGTCCAATGATACCAATCATTCCAGATGATGCATTATAATTTGTACTATATGAACGTTTGCTCCATGACCCATCCAAGTACACCGTTATCCAGGGAGTACCATCTTCACATACATTACCGATTTCTAAGGCATGTTCTCGCTCTATTGCACCTGCAGCTTCCATGCTTCTCCATAATGACATTTTCCATTCCTGTAATACAATATTAGGTCTTCTAAAACTAACAACACTATGGTGCAGCAATGCAGAAATGCAAAGGCTGGTGATACGATCTTTTACAGAAACAAAAACTTACTTTACCAAATTTATTTTCTAATTCGTAGAACATGGCCTCTGACATTGTTGGTATGTCCATAGAACTCAATAGCTCAGACAAATGTGTATGAGTACTCCCTGATGCCAGAGTGCCCCAAACTGCCCCTGAGTTTATTAGGGAAACTGGCCTATTTGGATTTTCAGTATGAAATTGGTATTCCCTGGTACATACAGTACAACAGAAGATAATAGTACTAACTAATCCAGATTTGCGAATTTCTTTTTTAATATAAAGACGGCCAAGTGTACATAATTTAGAATGCTTGTACTGCAGCTGCAACGCCCAATTTAGAACAAATCCCAGTTCCACTATCCTATTCCCAGTAATGGGCGATGTTTCTACAGGATCATATTCAAGGGTCAATTGATGTTTGTGGATACTGAAAACATTTTTTTTAAGTAAAAGGAAAGAAAAAGGCAGAAATGTGTGTACCTGTCACATTCATCTGATGATATTATACCATATTCAGGGTCATTACTTTTCGTCTCTTTTCTGCATTGCATTTGATACTTTTTGGTGCACCAATTAGGGTTTCTACAAAATGAAAACATATACAATTTGTAATAATAAATAAAATTTCAAAACTATAAAATATGGTAGTGCAAATTTTACTTTAAAAAATTCTTGAAAGAAGAAAAAAGTTTTTTGTATACATGGCAAAGCTGAACACTGAACAAGTGTTTATTTTTAGTCGTGTCACTTACTTTTCAATCATAACCTGGACATCAAAAAAGTTATCATCTAATTCTCTTCCAGTCAATTCTGATTCCAAAGCATTAGATTCATCACCTCTGAAAAATGTGAGACTTAGAAATCATAAAAAGGATAAATTAGATTACCTACCTAGTAGTTTCACAGTCCTTGTTCAATAAATTTACAGGCAAATCATCAAAATCGCATTCAAGACTAAAAAAATATATAACTCTACGCATTAGAATATGAAATCAAACGAAAAATTACTAAAAATAATGTTTAAAAAGAATAAAAATAACTCACCGATTAGTCGCAGTATCCTTGTTCAATTCATTTACTGGCAAATCGGGTAAAATTTCAATAAAATTAGGTTCGAGTCTAAAATTTATACTGCGTTATAGGCTTGGTTATAATAGGTACCTAATACAAGTGAAAAAAACATGGTCCCACCACTAATTTTCAGAAAAAGGTCACCACTAAGTTTACGGGGGAAGAGGCGTATGATTTGCGTTACGCCACTGGTGACCTAGATTTATATAATACACATTACTTACCTATTGCGTTTTCTTAATTTCCAGCTTAATTTAAAACTTTTTGAGCGTTTACTGCGCTTGGGATTTCTGGATGTATTTGTACTGGTATGCTTTCTACCCATTTTTCTATTAATTACACACACTTGTAGATATCACACTTTGCGGTCTTTATACAACCACACACAAATTACGATTTGCGTTGGTACGTCAAAAATAAAAAAATAATGCACAATTGGTACATTCACTCAACGGTACAACGAAACTCCGAATATTACCGGACACGTACAACAAAGCAAAATAAACATAAAATAAACACTCAGTGGTTATGTTACATGTGATGATCACGTGCTCATTTGTGTAAGCAGTAGCATGAACCTGCATAAATTAAAATGGTGAATGCGCCCTCTAGCAGTGCAAACTGGAACTATCAATAATAATTAATTCAATTTTAGCGACACTAACGCCCGTATTCATAGTCGTTCGCCAGCGGATCGCCGGCGACTCGCCAGAGTTTCGTTATGAATAGTATGTTGGCGGCACTGTACGTCTATGTCAAATTCGAGGTTAGCAGGTTAGATTTTGTGTCACTTTCTGTCAAAACTGACTGAAAACCTGATCACCTCGAATTTGACATAGACGTACAGTGCCGCCAACATACTATTCATAACGAAACTCCGGCGAGTCGCCGGCGATCCGCTGGCGAACGACTATGAATACGGGTGTAACGCTGCTGTGAAAAAATGCGCAACTAATCGTCCACAGGCCCCTCTTAACCGCTACGCAATTCCGAAATGACGACGCCAGTGACGGTGTTCTAGCGCGAACCCCGCCGCCAGCATCGCCATCGAGAATCCCTGAACTGGTAACTAGGCTTGGTGTATTGTATTTAGGTAACATTGAATTTGAAAATTGAATTTTGTAAAATTGACCTTATTCTTTTTACTGGCAGAAATCGCTAGTGTGTTCCGTATGTTTGACGTTTAAGTTCTACGTTCTTGTAGCACTTGATATACGCACAAAATACATCATATTTTTCTAAATTTTCCATTATAGGTTGAAGTAATAACACTCACATTACTGACAGGCACGTATGATGATAAGCCTGCTTTTTGTTTCGAAACATAATTTCACAGATAACGTGATAAACAAAAAAAAAGTTGATTTCATACTGATGTCAAAAATGACATTTTTCGGATTATTTATGGTACAAAAAATGGAACATTAAAATCCTAGTACTTTAAAGTAAAATTTTAAAGTCCAAGTACTTTAAAACTTATTTATTGTACAAAAAATGGAACATTAAAGTCCTAGTACTTTAAAGTAGAACTTTAAAGTTCAAGTACTTTAAAATTATACGTCAGTTGTTGACATGAAATTTGAAATGATTTACAACTTTTCATTTAAAATTCATTAAACTTGCAGTATGAAATAAACCGTTGTATTCACCACGAACGAAAAGTGTTTTTAAGGGTCCTCGCAAGTAATTCCGTAAACAACTTTCTCGTCTTTAAAATGCCACTTTTCGTTCTAGATAAATAAACTACTATATCGTGATCATGACACTAGCGATTTCTTCCTGTAAAAAGAATAAGCGCAGTTTTTCAGAATTTTGAAGAAGTTTCCATATCATGTAATACATCATTGCATTCAGAAAAAAATCCTCTCTTAAAAGGACCAAAAAAATTGCACGGTACCAATTTAAAATTTTGAGGTTAGGTTAGATTACTAAAAATTTGCACAAATGAAATTGGATTTATTAAGTGCTAATAAACGTATTTAAATTACTATGCAAATTAGTTCAAGTCGCATCTCAATATCTTAAGTAACAAAAAAGTTATGGCATATAAAAGAAATTAGGAGATTTTATTGTTTTTTAATTTTAAACAGGTGTGCCATGACAAGTAAAATTTGAAAATGGATTCTTAATGAGCTCTCAAACCTGCACCTTTTTGCTAATTTAACCATCTTTCTATCCCTTCAAATACAAAAGTTACCCATGTTGTCCCTATGAAATTCGGGCACCCTGTATATAACAGGTGGCGCAAAAGTAATCACCCTATCGGAAGATGCTCCCATTTTTGCAAATGGCGTCTTGTCATTGCGACTTTGACATTTGTGAAGTAAAGAGAAGCAGAATACACATAGATAAACCATGGATTGATACATTCCTCAAGAACGCGGAATAATTGTGTCAATGTTTTTGACAAATAATTGGTCAGCAGTTTTGGCTCAACGTGAATTTCGTCGTCGATTTCTTGGTCGTGCGGAATCAATTGGGCAAACACTGTGACGGTTACCCGCTTGCCTCGAGGAGACTGGCTCAACACGGGACAGTTGCAGACGTAGCCGGCTCCAGAGTATCCGTTCAGTCGAGAATATCGCTGCTGTGGCTGCAGATGTCCAAGACGATCCTCAAATATCAACCAGACGACGGGGAACGCAATCGGGCATCAGTACACGATCTTTACAGCGAATTTTGTTGAAAGACTTGAAGATGTTCCCGTACAAAGTGCAACCGCACTCACAGCACGAGCGACAGTGGATATTCTGAAGCAAGTTTTTCCCTGCCGCTTAATCTCTCGTTTTGGATATTTGAACTGTCCCTCAACATCGCCCAATTTGACCGTTCCAGACTCCTTTCTTTGGGGTATTCTGAAGTCACGGGTCTATACGAACAAGCCACAGATCTTGGCGGCCCTAAAGGAGAACATCTGTCTAGAAGTGAAGAATTTATCACCAGAAATTTTGAGAAAAGTCATGGAAAATGCTGTGAAAAGAGCCGGAATGTGCATCAACTCTGGCGGTGTCCACTTGACCGATATTATCTTAGCGACTTAATGGAAAAAAATTAAACGTCTAAATAAACAAAATCAACAAACAGAACCAATTCTTTTTATTTACAAACGAAGTTACTGCCTTAGGAAATCGAGTGAGGATTTGCGCCACCTGTTATATATACGTATATATATATATGTAGTAAAGGAGTTATTCCTTGTCAGTGTAGTCTTCTCCATTCTTTCCGGTCCTGGCTTATTTTCTTTAAGTTGAAGTAGTTGTCGCATCCTGCCTTCTTTATAATTTGGCTCATGTATTGTAATCGGGGTCTACCTCTTGGTCGCTTGCTTTCAATTTTTCCTTCAATTACGGTTGTTATAAATCGGTGGTGTCTTAGCAGGTGTTCCTATCCATTTTCCACTTCTTATTTCTATGGTATCTATTATTCTTATCCGGTCTTGTATTCTATGCAAAACTTCTTCATTACTTATCATTTCTGTCCGTTTTATTTTCAATATGCTTCGCCACCACCACATTTCAAATGCATGTAATCTCTCCTCTCTCTGTCTTTTTTGTCAATGTCCAAGTTTCACAGGCATACAGACATATACTCCAAATATAGGTTTTCACAATTTTTTTTCTAACTTCTATGCTAACTTTGGAGGTTTTTACGATAAGATATCATTATTTGCATATACTCGTCAGGAAGATATATTCTCTGAGTATGCTTTAAAGCACTTTCTATGTCACTAAAATCCGTATCATTGGGTAAAAAGCTATATCCAGGAACAAGAAATCTATGACACATTTTTTAATTGAAGGCTTCATTTGTAAAATACATTTTAGTAGCAAAACGATCTTTATGTTCCGGTTTGGCCTCCACAGGAATCTGACCATAAAATTAATTCAGTCACATCTTCTTTCACATTTTCCATTACGTGTTTTATTAACCAAGATGCAACTTCCTGCCCCCCTCCCACGCCAGTTCCAGCGTCACCTTCTACCCGGACGTAACAAAAACCTCTACCTTCTTTTGCTGCATGAATTCCACAGTTATAGAACCACAGCTGGCGTTTATAAAAAATAATATTAGTTGGGATTCTGGGTAGGGGAAGGGTTTTCTCTAAATCGAAGGTGAGGCATTGGATAGTTTTGGCTCAGTTGAAATCATTTTTATGAGACAACGTGCTTCTTTCCAGAGTGATTGGTCTTCAAGCTTCACTCCTGCAGACTTCAGTTCCCGTATTGTCTCGTCAATATTGACATAGTGTCCTTCCAATGACTCGTTTTCTTTGAGTTTCATTGTTAACAGTTTCCTACGTAAGTAAAGTTGGTTTGCTACGCCTTTTCTTTGAAACACCGCTGCCAAAGCTGTCCACATCTGGTAAGCTGTAGCTTTGTCTTTGATATGCTGAAATTGAGAATTTGCAATACTTTATATAAGCAAGGACTTACACTGTTTGTTTAATTTTCTGAAGTTATCGTCGGGCTCTGTACATTCTCGCTTGATGCATTCACTTCCTGTTGATCCAGTATTATCTCCATGCGGATTTTCCAATTATCGAATCCAGTTCCATCGAATTGTGGAATTCCAAACTTTTTCAGAACGTGTGCCATTTTTGTTTTTGTTAGGTCGTTCTGCTTGTTTTCTTTTGGGGTTCCTCTCAATTTCATGGGTAGCTTGGGCGCACCACCTGTTCAATTCACTGTGTTTTAAGGTAATAACGAGTCCTGTTGTTTCTAAATAACTTTTATTTCCAAACGTGTATATTGCCCTCTTTAGCAAAAACGTAGTATGTGCAAAACTACAGTAAATTCCACTTTTGTGTTTGGGAGTATTTCTAATGCAGTGTAGTAAACATATTTTTGAAATACGTGATTCCTTTGCTAGAAATCCAATAAAGAAGTAATTTTTACTTTAAAACGCTTTTTTTCGTAGAAACTGCAGATACTTATACAGCGAGGTAGAATATGCTGTTTGCTTCCTACGCAAGAACGCAGTATGAGCAGATATTGCTTTTTTTAGCATGAAATGCTATTATATGCTGCACTGCATTTTAAAGAACCACTACTTTCTTGTAGACTATAAATACCGTGCAAAGAAGGATACATTTATATAAATGTTACTTATATCTTTATTTATTCTTGAAAATAAAGGAATATTAAACATATTAAATCTAGAATATATATTTGTAATTTACTGAAACTAAAGAAAATATAGGAAATTATTTTTGAAATTTAATTATTACAAAATAATTATTTTCTAAAAGCAGAAATTGTATTAACAAATTACAATTAATTATTAATCATACATATTTTGTTAATCGTCGCTGATTTGCAGTTGCTCCCAAAATGTTTTCCGGTTATTTAGTAAAATACTTGCTAGCTTTGTAAGAATACTTTCTTTTTTGCTTTTAAAATATCACAGGGTTTTTAAAGAGCTCTGGTTTAAAATCCTATTAGCTTTTGCATTTTTTTTGCATAAAAAATCCAGATTAGTGAAATCATGTGCGGTGTAAGGAGTTTTAAATTTTAAAGAAAATTGTCCTCTTTTAGCTTGTATGCAGACCATACCATTCAAGAAAGGCCTCTTTTGTCATTTTTTCAATTTTTGTTCCCATTTATAGTCTCCATAAATAAAAATAATTGAATTTCATTTATTGAACGTCAACTTTGCCTTTATTGGCTGCTTACACAGCATTAGCAAAATCTGGAAAGATGTTTTTCTCTGTTTTTCAAGGTTGGTAAAAATGCAAGTGTGTTTATGAGGTTGCCTCAACATTCGAAAAATTTAAACGCGCGGGACGGGGGGGGGGGTATCTCGTGAAGTCATAAAACAACTAAAAACAACTGTATCTGTCAGTTCCGTTGAGTTCTGTCACTCGTCACTGTTGTTTGAACTAAGGCACTATTAAAGTTCTCTAGTTTGAACCACGTGCGTGTTAGTTAACAGTGTTTTCGTTCCGATTTTTCTGCTTTCTTTTTACTTGTTTAAAATCTAGTCTTTTTAAGGTGGATAAAATTAATTTACATGATCGTTGTTTTTCCGACTTACCGTATGGTAATTGGAAAGTAACTAGCATTTGAATTTGCCGCCACTTTCAGTAACTCAGAATGGCGGACAAGCTTGCTCGTATAAATATAGTACCTTAAAAACAACTATATGACTGTAGATATACCAAGCCAGTTTATGCACGTCATCAATACACTTTTGCAGGGTCCATTCAACACTCGCCCAAATAAATAATAATAAGATTTAGTTTTTATAAATAATTCGTCGACAAGAATTGCTTTTGTATCAACTTTAAAAATAAAACTATAAGGGCCGGTTGCAGAAAGCAATGTTAAGTCTGGTGTTAGCTAACGCGACGTCAAAGTGAACAAAAACGAATCAAATCTCAAATGCTTATGGTAACTAATACATTAGTAAACAAAATTTGATGCGATTTTGTTTACTTGGACGCGACGTTAGCTAACACCAGACTTAACATTGCTTTCTGCAACTGGCCCTAAATGTAATTAATCTGCTAATATAATTATAGAGTTGCAAATGCCTTGAAAGTATGTATACCAACCGTTAGTTTGGTTTCAAAGACGGTAAAATCAAATTAACTTACAAAGACACTGCACAAGTCACAGGAATTGTAAAGTTTATCATCAGTTATTTGACATTGATATATGGAAACTACGATCTTAAATTTCACGCGTTTCGTATGACGTCATGAGATACTTTTTGCGGGGGAAAATAATCAAACTATGGGTTTAAATGGGAACGAGGCAACCTCCTAAACACACTTTCAGTTTTACCAACCTTGCTGTTTTTAACGACAGTTCCACCTGGTGGTGAAATCTGTCGGCACTCATGAAGGTATGACCTGCTTGGAAATAATGAAGTGTAATGTGATTAATGGATACTTCATTTGAGTTAACCAAATAAACAAGGAAGATTAACAAACACCAATTTTTTTTTGGCTGGAGCAATTATCGAGTCAAAGTGTTATTTGTGCTGCATCGCGATGTCTTTAAAAAAAAGCATAAAATGTGCTTATCAAGTCTTCTTTGCTTCTATCACTTATGCCTTCAAGCCAAATGCTCGCGAATGCCCTGTATGGTGATTTCTTGCTAAGAGGTACAAAACTTTCATTATATGTAAGGGAGTGTGTTACACAGTCAAACGAAAAAAAGTTATTTTTGCACTTGCGGGACTAAAGTTGGCACTTTAGTCACTTATTTGAGGAACTAAAGTAGCTCATTTAATCTCTAGGGACAGAAGTAATTACTTTAGCCCCTAGGGACTAAAGTAAAAAATGTTACCGTATCTATGGTAATCTATGGTAAATTCGGGGTTAACAGGTTAGGTTTCGCGTCAGTTTTGACATAAACTGACGCAAAACCTAATCTTTGATGTTCTGTGCCTAATCTACTAACCTCGAATTTGACATAATTGTGAGCTCTTGTCATAATGACTTACAGTGCCACCAACTTTAAAATTTACCAAAGGCTACTAATTTTAAAATCATTGTAACTAAAATGTCAATAAATGACTTTAAAAAAAAACGGGTTTTCGTTTTAAATCTTCCTGCAACGTGAAAAAAATAGTATATGCAACTCGGAGAGAATGCTATTTTGCTTCAGTGCAATTTTTGACTCTCGGGCTTCGCCCTCGAGTCAGAAATTGTACCTCAGCAAAATAACGCATTTCTCTCCCTCATTGCATAATCTACTATTATTTCTGAAAAATCTATTTAATGCAAAAAAGTAAATCTAACTACCTAGATTGATTAAACAATGTTCTAACTACATTAAAACATAAAAAACTGTAGTATTCTCTGAAATTAGACATCTTTTTTTAAAACACCATATGCGGTACACAGTGAAACAACGAAAGGGGTACATTGAAACATGTTTTTATAAAATTAATCCAACAAATAATACCTACTATAATAAAAAAGAAAATTAAATAAAGATAAATGAATATAAATAAAACAATATCCCTAACTTAGCGCACATCTAACGGCCCAAAATATATAGCAAACTTAAAATTGGCTACGAAATCGTTTATTTGCTGACGAAACCAGTGGTTGTGGCGAAACATATTTAATGTCACTTTTTCTCACTAACGAAATGTCGGGAACTGGTGGGAATAAAAAATAACAACCACTTATTTTTTTTGTTTTGCGAAGGAATGACACCTCGTAATCTTCGTTTTCATGCAACTCTGAAAGGACCTTTCCTACGTAATGAACACGCTTTGTAAATTGCACAAGCACAAAATCATTTTTGTTTGCTTCATTGCTGAAATCAAACTCGTCTATTTCGGACAGCTCACTTGAAGAACTTTCATTGCATTGTAGCTCATTATCTTCAGAATCTGTAGAATCGATATCCTCTACAATTGAATCGCTCGTTTCAAAAACGACAAGTCACTAAAACACAATATTACAGGAGAGACAAAAAACTAGATATTTAAATATAATGGTTAAATTAAGTTCTTACATTATTTTAAATTGAAGTGCAAACATGTTCCTAATATATATGTTACGGGTAAAATTAGAATAAAGGTTAAACCTAGGTTTAGCCAGGTAAACTGCGCAATATCCAGGAAACATGGGTAACGTCCAAAATATTATTGAAATTGTACATGTTTCGAGCTTTAACCGGGTAAACCGCGTTCTATCCGCTTTTGCTTGGTTCAAGTTGGTTGTACCAAAAATGCCAAAGCCATACATTTTGAAAAACTTATTTAATTAAAAAAACACATTTTACAAATAAAAGTAAGAACATCAAAACTGTATCCTAACAAAGTAAAGGATACTATAATCTATTTGTTTAAACAATACAAGCTGCTGTGACGTTTCGAGTTACAAAGATTTCCAAATGCTTTACATTTACATTTCTTGGTCATGTATTTAGTTTTACAGTTGCATCGTTTATAACCTTGACCTCCTAAAAGGGATTGTTTGTTTGCAAGTTGTCGTAAACTTTTCTTTTCCGGTGATACACTTTCCAGATCTACAAGTTTCTCACTACACACAGTCAATTGGTTCCTGGAAAACAATTCCTCGATAGTTCCTCTCTTGGTTGCTAGCTTATAAAAATCGTCGTCGGTTTTCTCGACAACTGTCATGAGAATGTTTCTAAAATCGCACCTTTCACTCTCACTCACTGTATCTCCAACGGAACATGGAGGGAACTTTGAATTACAGGGTGACAATTAAGTTGGGTCGCCAAAGAAAACAAACGGTAGCATAGTTGATTTTTATTATTTTTTTATAAACTTGATCTTATTATAAACATGAAACCTTAACAGCTAAAATAAACTCAAACACCTTCAAAAATTCCCCCGCGTGCCCTAATGCAAACCCTCAGTCTTTTCTTAAAATTATCCACTGTAGATCGCAACACTTCTTCAAGAATTCTAGCCCATGCAACTCTTAAGGAATGCTTTAGGTCTTCGATATTAGCATGACGTTGTGCACAGGCCGCTGTCTCTAGAATAGACCATATAGCATAATCCATTGGATTCAAGTTCGATGAAAATGAAGGTCAATCTTAAGGCGAAATAAAGTCTTGAAAATCTCCGAATCCAAGCAATAGTGTTATTCGCTGTATGAGGCCTTGCAGAGTCTTGCTGGAAGATCCATCGCCGATTTCCAAAATGTTGACGTACCCATGGTTCTACTACGGCTTCCAATACGTTCGTAGGATACGTTTCTGCGATCATCCTAATCTTCTGGTCGATAAACACCAAAGGTGTTTTTCCATCCGAGGTAATTCCAGCCCAAGCGATTCCTAACGAAGGATGGGCTAATTAAAAAACTTATCTACCTCTATCACTAGCACCTTTTATTGTACAGGCAATTATTCAAGAATGTTGTTTATTAATGTTTTCATCTATAGTAACTATTGTCTCATCTGTAAATAAGACCGATCTGTGCCAATTTCTAACAGCGCGTCGAAACAATCTCCTACACTTCGTTACCCTGTTAGCCGTTGGCGTTACCATTTGGCGATCCATATCTTACCAAATGTTTTACGAAATGTCAACAGACTTGTTAAATACATTGTAAGAAACGAAATCTTAAGACATGAAAAGCATGGGTTGCAATACAGAGTGCTCAGGACGGTTTCAAAAATTGGCGACCGAACTTAATTGTCACCCTGTAGATAAAGCTTTCATTTTCTTTGTTTGATTTTCTAAATTTCTTTTTGCGTCCGGTCGTTTTGAATTTTTTATATGTTAGGACCTAAACCAATATTAAAAAACCAGATTTGCAATTTCCAAAGTGCTGTGCGAGCGGCGGTGTACCCAAAAAACCTTGAAATTTTCGGAATTTTTTCAGTTTTTGCTCAATATCTCAGCGAAGGACAAGTCTGACCGATATAGTCTACATACTTTTAAAGTAGACTAAATTTTCTACAATTTGAGACCAGGACGAGCTCTATACAACCATTGGTTCCAAGATACAGTTCTTCGAAAATAGGCCATTTTTTCAAAAAGTGAAATTTTTTCGAAATGGTCACCTATTTTGTGAAATAACTTCTAAAATACGCATCCCACGTCAAATATATTAAATGAAGTTGTAGTAAATTTAATTAGCATTCATTTGAGATCAGACTGGTACCTGTAGGCCCAGCGGCTCCCTCAAACACGGCATATATACAAAAACAGTCATAAGTGGGTTTTGGGGGGAAATGCAAATAAACTGTTCTGACGTCTTTTTATGGTTTTATTTATCAAACAGTTACAATTTATTATTTTTGTTGTTAAAATATATATAAAAAGATACGTCATCATCAAACATTGTTTTATACACCTACATACTAAAATGCTTGTACAAACATCATGGTACCTACTATAAGGACAAATTACATTTACACAAAAAAGAACACTAATATAAATCATGTAAATATTGTGTTTTGGTTGCCAAATCATGCCTTTCTTTTTATCTTAGATGGCCCGGGCTTGAGCTCCCACGAAGATGGTGTCTCGATGGCTGTGATGGACGCTGGGAGAGGCGCCCAGTCTGTAGTCAGGTCATTTTCATCGTCCGAGCATTTCAGCTCCACATACGGGACGTTAATGCACAATTTGCCACCACATGACTGGCAGAGGACTGAGCAGTGGAGCCCAGCCTTTCTGCACGAGCAGCTCCCAGAGCACCCTTTCTTGCATTTACATGAAATTTTTCGCAGAAAGGCAGGAGGTGTGGGATCCATGGTGGTGGGGATGGGGGTGAGTCCCTGAGAAGACAGCTTCCACCCCCAATCAGTGGGATTCAAGTTGACTCCCCGCCACTTCTGCACTTGGAGGTAGCACCTTGCTGCATGGTGGCCTGCGGCATCTTCCGTCAGTGGCAAACGGGCGAGGTTTATGCTCGTTGAAGTGACAAACGTCTTATACCTCAGGAAATCCAAAGTATCCTTCGCGATGTCACCCCCATATAGAGCCACAAAGCACTTGATGCCTGCTTCTCTCACAGCTTGTGGGGTGGAGTCTGGCCGAAGGAAGACCATTGAGAAGAACGAGCAGGTCGACGTCTTCTCCCACTATGACGACCGGATCGGCTGCTGCTCTTTTTGAAAGCGACGATCCCTAGATCCGCATCTTCTTCGGCAACAGCCACTTCAACTCCCTTCTTCTGAAAGGCGTCACAAAGAAGAGTTATTAGGCGTCTCTTGTTGTTCTCATTGCCCAATACATGCTCTTGAGCAATTTGAATTACTGTATATTCATCGAACGTCAATTCGTAGCTGGAATAAGCTGCGTAGCGCCGGAGTGGTTCCGCTGTTTTGGTGTTTTCTTTTTGTAGCATCTTCGGGGTAGCCCTCAAAACCGATAGAGACGTTCTTCCCAAAGTGGTTACGGACGTAGGTGGTAGGTTTGATAAATAAAACCATAAAAAGACGTGAGAACAGTTTCTTTGAATTTTCCCCCAAAATCCACTTATGACTGTTTTTGGTTACCTTGGGAACCAGTGGCTCGCCCTGGTCTCAAATTGTAGAAAATTTAGTCTACTTTAAAAGTATGTAGAGCGACTATACCGGTCAGATCCTTCCTTCACTGAGATATTGAGCAAAAACTGAAAAAAGTCCGAAAATGTCATGCTTTTTTGGGTACACCGCCGCTCGCACAGCACTTTGGAAATTGCAATCTGGTTTTTTAATATTGGTTTAGGTTCTAACAACATATAAAAAATTCAGAACGGACCGGACCTTTTGCAAGCATGACCCCCTTTTCATGTTTAACTTTACTGGACTAATATTCGCTGATGTACTTGGCTCATCACATTCTACACATTTGGTCTGATTTTCTGAAGTTTCTATATTATTGGCGTTTTCCTCTATAATTATTGTTGACATTTTCCATATTGCCATCTTCGGTAATATCTTCTTGCGGGTTGTCTGTTTCTGGGTCACTATCCATAGACTGGTCTTCGTTTTGTTCTTGTTGGGGCTGTTCTCCTACACCAAATTACTTGACAACTTACCGAAGCTCTTCTTCGGTTCGTATATTTTCAGTAGTTTCTTTTGGAAAAGCTGATGTGGATAGGCCGACTTTAATATCATGCCCAAACATGGCGGTGTACGGGGCTCGTTTTGTTCATAATGTGATGCCCTATTTTTCATTAACTGGACAAATGATAGACCTTCTGACCAGCGCCTGCAGTTTTCATCGTCCATCCATGTCATGAGCATATTTTGTATTCCTTGATTTGCTCTTTCCACGCTGCCTTGTGATTGACTGTGACGTGGTTTGCCATGCACTATTTTAAGGCCACTCCACATGGAACATAACTCTTCAATGACATGGTTCGCGAACTCCCGGCCGTTGTCCGATTGTACTATACTCATAGATGGGGCGCCAAAAATACAAAATATGTCTATCAGGCTCTTAGCGACTTCCTCAGCCCTTTTAGATGTATTTGAACAAACTTAGTTAAGTGGTCCTGATAAACCATGATAAATTTGTATTCTAGATCCGAATGGGATTGCATATCGATTAGGTCCACTTGACAACGGCTGTTCATCTAGAAAAAACCATTGGTTTAACCACAAGTCCTTTTTTGACAGATTCTAGTTTCTTTTGGCACCCTTCACACAAGCGCAGATATAACTTAATAACATTTTGAGTTATATTCTTGTACTTTTTCTTACATTCACTTTCCATACGATGTTTACCACCATGTCCAATAGCCAAATGTGCTTCATGCAAAATTTCAAACATTTCGTCGTTTGTAACGTAATATTTTATGCTAGATTCACCTGATGATACACAAGCAATAAGCTTTTCAACGCCTCTCACAGAACATATGTCAAACCTGTTCAAACGTCGAGTGGTCTTGGTTTTAGCATTTTTTGCCAACTTGACTGATTCTAAGATTTCTTGATATTGTTCATTATTAAAATAAAAACTCTTTGTGCTTTTCGAAGACACCAACTCGTTGAAGACTTTATAAAAACGCTGTATTAAACGCGCGCGTCCACTCTCTTCGGTTGCCATTTTCGAACTCCACGTGGTGAAAGATGATGCAATAAGAATTCCTACACCCAAATTTAACCAAGCGAAGCGGATAGAACGCGGTTACCCGGGTAAAACTCGAAATATGTACAATTTCGATATTTTGGACTTGACCCATGTTTCCTGGATATGCGCAGTTTACCCCGGGTAAACCTAGGTTTAACCTTTATTCTAACTTTACCCCTACATTATATATTATATAAACAAGCTTTTTAGTCAAAGAGATTTTTGAAAAAAATATAGTTTGTGATCTTGACAAATGTAGTTTTTGCAACGAATTACAATAAACATCAATTTTCTTTTACAAATTAGACTCAACAAATGAAACAAAATCAGTAGAAATTAAGAAAACTTCTATGCATTATTACAATATGTTTTTACACGATGGAACATAAAAGAGCTTATACTCGTGAGGAATGAACTTGCCGAATATCGTCTATTTTTTTAGGGTTTAATGGAACATAGTTATTTGGATACGCTTTTTCTGTCGGTGGTAAAGTAACGTGAACTGATTTGTTTCTTAGTAAACTAAACGTATGAGAGCTTAAACCATCAATAAACTGATGTGCTACAACAGCTACATTTTTATATTGATTGTATTCAAAATGCATGAATGTGGACGGTGTAAATGACTGTTTTTGTTCCTTAGGACTTTCTTTCCAAACGATTCCATCGGATAAGACAGTTTTTTTATAACCACTTACTGAAGTTATAAATGTGGTGTGTCTGAAGGATAAATACCTTAAAATTTGGGTTAGCATTGGCCATAATAGAATAGTACTGATCAGGAATAAAGATGCAATCATGTTTTTTTATTTTTCTTTTAGAGACACCAAAGTCGTCATTCGGCAAAAACGAGTGACCTCGAACTGGAAAGTAATGGTTAATTTTTCGGAAACGTTGAGTAGCTGTTAATGTCATTAAAAATCGTATGACAGTGTAATTTTTGTTTTGTCCAGGGCAATTATCGGAGAACAAAAATAACTCCTGGATATTTTCTTCCAAGAAATTGTCAATGTATCGGTGATAATAAAACTTTTACCCCGTTTTCTAGGTTTCCTAGTAATTTTGCGAGGTTTGGCTTTAGGGTATCCACGAATTTGTTCGGGAGATATAAAGTTGTTTTTTCTTTGACCCATTGGCAACTTCGTGATTTTCCTCGTCATCGCTTGTGCTCATCATTTTCTCTTCAGATCCTACGTTTTCTAGAGGTGCTGCAGTGACACCTCTGTCTACAGTAGACCCAGAAGTTGCCGCAGTTCCTGCTTGTGTTTCCACAAGGTCTTCACTGTTGCTATTACTCGCATTTAAAGCGCGGTTAGTGAACGAAGACATTAAATAATCTTGCTCAGTAAAAATCGTATCGTTGAATGGATGAATACCAGTTTTCTTAAATAATATTTGTAAGGATCAGTGCTTTTGCGTGTGACTCATCTACACATTCAACAATGTTATAAATTTTTAGCGGGATTCCGGGGTGTCTAAGTAACCAGGACTCACAAGATGCGTTGTAGAAAGACTTGAAAGGGGCAAATACCGCTACGTCCAGCAGCGTATTATAACAATGAGGAGGCAATGTTATTATGGTGACTCCTGCTGCACGAGCTTTTTCCACCACATTAATTGAAATGTGGTTCTCATGATTATCAAAGACCAGTAGTGTTTGATTATCTTTACTGCTGTTCGTGTGCTTAATAAAATGATCCATCACATCAGCAAATAGTTCAGAGTTCATCCAGCCGGAACTATTCGCCAATCCTAGGTTCCCGGTGGCGCTCCATTTAGCATGTGTAAATTGCATACGGGGAAATACCATAACTGGG
>CALNHX010008328.1:0-61972 GCA_940337035.1 Agriotes lineatus | reverse complement strand
CAGTGAACACTGTGTCAGGGATCGTGAAGCGATCCTTCGCTAAATTGTGCCCGCTACCTAGTGTTGTGAACTAGTGCGTTAGCGGTCAGCGCAGTTTTCGTAAAGCCTTTTGGCTCCCCATTGTTCGGGTTTTCTTGTACTAGATTAAGATCCATGTACTATTAGGCTTTGTATATATGTGTGTTCATGTTACATGTTTTACTCTAGCTTTTACATGTCAACTCTGTACTGTTTTATTTGAAAGGTTACCCTTTCCAAGGCGGGCGGTATGTTAAGGACTTTATAAACTTTTGCCGCCTCTCTTACATTCTGAATTCGTACTGTGCGCAGTAGACTGCCTCGCCGGCATCCGATTCCAAAAACACTTACGTTTCATCTGTCAACGTGGCAGCATGCAAACAGGTCCGCTCTACGAAAGCTAATTCTTGTAAATGTTCAAATGTTCAATGTGTTGTTTATTGCTAATAAAGTAACATATTTCCTGCTTTCAACGAGTGTATTTATTCAGTGAAACCTACAATTCATACAGTCCACAAATTCCAAGGCGAGCTGGCAATCAGCGGTTTTCCAGATAGCGAAAAACTGAGAAGGCTACAAACATTGTACCTTCGATCCTGATTAGTGCTCAAACATTGCGTAACGTCTTAAACTACTTAAAAGCGGTAAACTTGACAACGAATGAACAGAATGGCTCGCAAACGGTAGCAACATTAACTATTCTTACAAATAACTTTTTTGATAAAAGTTATAGATAATTACATAATATATAACAGTTTTAAAAGGTATACCTGTCAAGTTTTTTATCTTTATGACCATTCAATACGTGACTGGTTCTTCTAGGTTAATCGCGTTATAAATATCAAAAATAACTACCTATTTCCGTATGGTATTAAAGATGAATTCCTTTTTATTATTTGCAAAGTTTTCAGTTAATATAATATCCTTCCTTGATTTAAATAAAATGACATTTATTTTGATAACTATTGTACATCGACAGGCGGCCATGTTACTTTACTCTATGGACTAAAGTTTCACTTAATGAAGTCTTAATAATACTATAATAAACTGTTTATAGAACAGTCGAACATAAAGCTTAGTTATGTTAAAACACTCAAAAATTGCTTTTACTCCCTCTAATTACATTAGTTCCTACGCAACTGCATTGGAGCAAGGTCGCGTTTGTAACGTTAGCCCCGCATCAAATTTGTCTACGGCATCAATTATGCTAGAAATTTGAATGGCGCTAAAACCTTTACAATAAAACGCGTGCATCTGCATAGCGTTCGGATTTTCGATAAGGCGATCCTAGACGCGATGCGCGGACGTAGCTTAAGCCAGTATGCGACCCAATTCCTACTCCAATCCCCTTTAGAAATGGTCCGATAACGAGATGTCAGAAGAGTATCTAAGAAGAACGCACGGCCGATTGAAACTGCAATCTGAGTCCTCCGCTCCTGACCAAGAACTCCAACCTGGAGGAGTTTTTCGCCTTGGCGGACCGGACTAGCCCTGTCTCCGATCCTCATCTACCTCGTGATACCTTGTCCGGGTTAACGTGATACCGACTCGGTTTGATAAATCTACCCGCATCCTGAAGTTTCGTGCGGATTGACGTGATACCGACTCGGTCGATCCCAGCTTACCTGTAAACTAAACCTCAATCTCTAGCTTCCAAATTAAACCTAGATCCCAGCTTACCTGTAAATTAAACCTACAGTTCCGCTTAGCTGTAAACGAGGAATTTCCCGTCTAGCAACGTGACCAACAGCAAGCCTCGCGCACCTGCATTAGCCCGGCGTCCCAACACGAACTTGCCAGCCGTCACCAGGAGTCGCCGCAAACCTGACCAGTCATCTCTGGACTTTTCGAAAACGTAAAATTTCTAGTTTTCCTCGCCCTGGGCGATTTGAATCCACCACTTGTGCCTACTCCACGTCTTTTCAGGGGCAGTGACCAAATTTACCAGAGTGTAGATTGGGTTGCGGGCAGTCTAAATTACATCGAAAAAGTGATCATCCGGACAAAGAACTTTTGTTTGTTATAATTTTATGTTCGTATATAGAATTTTTAATTAAGATTGATGATTTATTTCTACACTGTTTAGTCCTGCATATATACTGTAATGGTTTTAGTGTAAGAGTTTGATATCATATTAAAAAAAGGTTAAAATAATACAGTATTAAATTACAAAGATATCACAATTATTAATATGTATTTGGTAAAATAATGAAATAGAATTTAAATTTATTTGAACGATGTAGTATAAGAAACAGAAAGGTTCTAACATAGTTTAATTATAATCTGAAATAAAGTCGAGGATTAATATCAAATACCTGTTCCAGAAATATAATTCCAAATAGTGAGTGTTAAATAAATATGATTCAGATTATATAGTGTTGGATTTTAAAAATATACTAAAACAATACTCGTATCACTAAGGAGACATTATTAATTAATTTATGTACCAATAATTTTTACTTCAAAAGATGTAAAAGCTTTGTAAGCGGCTGAAAATTTTAAAATAAACCCTTTATTATATGATTTTAAATCTGTTTGGTATGTGAAGGGCTATATATTATAATCAAATTATCGAGAAGAGTATTAATAAAGTTTTAAAACAATTTCATATGGAGATGTTATGGAGGAGAATCGATATGGTGAGAGTGACATATGTTAAACAGTTATAAACTACAACAGCAATTTCTTAAATTGGATGCAGAATTGAGTTAATTGTCAATTAATTACATCATATGAATTGGATAGCGGGGGGCTAAATTTACTGAAAGTAGCTTACATCGAGTTTAATAGCAGAGCGAACGTCTTGTGGTATCGATAAAAGAGTTTTCGTCTACTGGAATTCTACTTCGCAAAGCTTGTTATTGAAGTGGCGTTTTTGGGATTTGCACCTAGTCAAGGTTATCAACGGCTTGTGATTTTGGAAGGAAGGTGTGCTTCTAGTCAATCTTGACAATTCTGTTGGAGGAAATAGCAGGTGTCTTGTCGTGTTTGGCTGAGAGGTGTTTGCGGTTCCTGTTGGGTGGTTACATTCATACTGACATTTTGTGTAAACAGCAAGAGATTTCTGTGAGGATACTGGATGCATTTGGATCGGTAAAGCAGAAAATCAGGGTCTGTAGACAGGTGACGGTTGCAGGTATTTATAGAATAAACTGAAAGTAAAACCGAAAAAGTGAAGTGAGATAATTACAAAAGGGATTACTTACTATTTAATGTTTGTTGAATGACAAGTAGTGTAACGAAAAGGTATTTGTGATTGCTTTCACACTTGCATAATTTGAAGTGACAGTGACAGACATACAAATTGTCACATAATTTTGAACATAGTTTAAATTAAACAAAAAATGAATTTTCAGGAATAAAAACAGTCTTGATTATGCGAGAACCCGACCTGTGTTTCATAAGAGTAAATGTTTTCTACCAGAGCTAAAAATATTTAATAACATTGATAATTCATAGTTTATAAAAGGGTAAATGAGTTACTTAAATTTATTTTAAAAGAGAATTTATTAAAAATAAACCAAAGTATAGGAAAATATGTAATTGCTAAAACATAATAAATATCGTTATAACATAAAACCATTTACATACATAAATATGTACCATTGCAACATAGTCAATTATAACAATACATTGGAGTAGTAATGAACCCTGGTATCTGAGCTTTACCCGAGGCTAAGCAACATTTGATCTAGTTTAAATAAGGGCCCTTTGCAAAGGACTTCAAAATTTCTATAAATTACCAGAAGTTTACACGTTGACATAACGAACTCGCCGAAATATAAATATATCCTAGCGATTTTTGACCCGATACTAGCGGCTGCAAACTATAGCGCAAATTAGAACGGAACCGTATAAGCCACGAAGTGAACAGAAAATGCAAAAATTGACACCAAGGTGAGCCAATAAATGCTAAACTCCAGCAAATTTTACCACATGATCTGCCGATAGGCGAAGAAGACAAGGTTTGCAAAACGTCGCGTCGCTACAAAGGCAATTTCGCTTGCGGAAGTGGGCTAACATACCATATTCAGCTCCGACATGAAGCGATAAAGTCAAAGCACCCAAAGCTCTAAAAAGCGACGAACCGCAGCGATCGTGACTGAATTACAGCATAAACCGGAAAGAAATATTATTTAATAATTGCTGCTATTTTGAGTTCTCTATTCAGGCACATTTTTAACTTTAAAGTCATCTTATAATAAACAAAAGTAATACAGCGTCCGGCAGAATGACGTATCCATTTTCAAAGTTAATTCATTTCATAATATAATGCGATATAAATTCAAATCAAGTCGCCATGCTTTCGCGATAAATGAAAATTTAAGAACGTTATCAAAGTGTTTGCGAGAAATGTCAGTTTAGCTGTGAATATAGAGCATTGGCCAAATATTCAACGCTCTTTTAAAAATAACAATTCTGTTGTAACCACCCAGCGTTTCTTTCGTCGTTACTTTCATTTAAATCCACGAGATGCAGTTCCTAGTCAAATAACAATTAAAAAGTGGGTACACAAGTTTCGCACTACTGCCTCATGTGCCAAAGAAAAAGCGAAAGGAACAAACTCGTTCTGTACGCATACTTGAAAATGCTGAAAGGGTAAGAGCAGCTTCAAGAGTGCCAGCAGCGAGAAGGAGGTCACTTGACTGATGTAATGTTTAAAAAATAAAATTTCCGTGTTTCCAGAAAAACCTTTTGTTTTATTTTTGAATAAAAATTTTGCCGTTAACAAAAACCACTCAATTTAAAATGGATACTTTATTCTGCCGGACCTTCTACTTTTAGACCGCCTAATCAGTTCGTGGCCACCTTGTATACTATATTGTAGAATAAACAGTAGCTAATACATCCGTTCACAAAATGCTATAGCCACAAGCGAGAATCTATAAAATTACTATGATTTGGTGCGCCGATTTATATTTCTACATAAAGTGCTCTTTAACAAAATATTTTTACATAACACCGATCTTGTTGATTTTCAGAATTTTTAAAAACTGTTTTCAACGATCCTGACTACGTTATTTGAAATCCCTACCAGCGCATACTCCATTTCCTTCACATTTACGAAACGTTGCGTGCTTTTTCGGCAAGTTTAAAATATAATCTTCATTTAGTACTACATTCACAAATAGGATTAGAATGGCCAATGTCGAAATCCTATCATAAAGTGGCCAGTTAAGTTATCAAACTTCTGATAAAAATCTTAGGCAGTGGCTACAACGAACGTGTTGCTTCTATATCTTGAAATACATTGCAATCGTACTCTTCGTACTTGCGATTGGATTTAAATAACTATCTATACGTATTATCTTATAATGTATTATGTATTATCTAATTACTATGCCAAATATACATTACAATTCAAATATGTTTGCTTTAATAATGTATGTAGTCGCTAATCTTTACAGCACTCGGCTTACCATAAATGAAAGAAACATATGCACAGTGGAGTCCAAATTATCCGACCTAAACCGATTGAAATAATATAGCAATGGCATGATCCTTCAAGTGTTTTCCCCATTGAAACAACCACTTAGAATACTGTAAATTGCTTAAAAACTAATTAGAAATTGTAACATACTAACAATAATAACTTATTTAAGCAAATTATTATTAACTATCAGTTTAGAAAAAGTAATGAGAGCAGTAACCTCATTGTCAAACGACAAATATAGACTGGAATACCAGCAGAATAATTAAAGTGCAGTATATAAAAATGTTATTTCGTTTTGGAACCATAATCTTGTTTATTGGCCTTCGATAGAGGGCGTAAAATGGCTTTTATAGCCCTAGGGCCTATAAAGTTGCTAAGCAGTAGAACAAGCACCAACAATGTAGTATAGCAACACCAACAACCTGCATAGAAACCATAGCATATCAAAAATGGACAGTGCCAGCACAACGATAACGCAATAGTTTGTAGGCAAAATACTAAATCCTTGAATTTTGTCCATTTTGAGAACTAAAATGAAATAAAACGTTGTATTTACTACGTGCCTAATCACGATTATAGCTCTCGGAAAATTTAAAGCTCTCCGCTTCGCTTCGCTTTTTAAATATTGCCTAGTGCTATACTCTATCGATTATGCCCTTAATACATAAATAACTATTGTTACCTTACTAACATAAAAATCGCAACCAGCATTGGAATAGTATATTATGTTACAAAATCAGTAAGTTCCTTAGAACAAGTCAAGAAAAACACAAAATTACGAAGCCCGAAGAGCCGAGTCTTTCTATTTCTTGAGGCCTGTTCTAATAACGCACTTAAGGATCGAGTGTCGGATAACATTTTTTCGGCTATCAGCTTATAAAAATGAAAATACCCCTGAATACTACAAAAATATTGTTTTCCTAAATAAAGTGCGTGATTGCTGTATCTATAGTAACGAAATACAAAATAATTTGATAAGTTTTATTACGGTTAGATTTGCACCAACCAACAAGGATACCGCAACTTGAATTTTTGCCAAAACTAACGAACCCGAAAACCAGTAAAAATAGGTTGTAAACTAGGTAGAGTGACCGCGGGTTATGTTAGTCTAAATTTTTCAATCGCATCGTTATTTTCTCGCCCTGGTCGATGGCAAGGGCAATATTTTAGTCCTGATAGTCGTCGCGGCTTGCTAATGCGCCCCACCGTCGACTCGCATCTCTTAATGTCGAATATTGCATAGAGGAGTTCGGTTGTCGGCAGAGTGGGCGTTCACACATCTGGCTCTCACTGTTGGCAAAAATTGAGCGCGTTATGTTGGCTGTTTTTTAATCATAGTTGATAACTTTTCTAAAAGAGGCTATTCGTGAAACACACAGAGATTAAAAGAAAAAAATTGAACGAATGTAGGAAGATTTTGGAAGAAATTGCCGTGTGACTATCTGCAGCAATTGCAATTGTCCCATAACCAAGGTCAAGCCAAGTCTGGAAACTTTCAGATAAGAAATGCAGCCTTCTAGTGTGGCCAGAATATTTCTGGGCTTCTCTGTGGAAATTGGTACAAACTAATTAAGTTTTTCATAGACAAAATGGAGACATGAGAACCTGCGAGGTTGCTAAGAGTAATAAGACTAGTCTACGACCTGTGCAGCTTTTATTTCCATTGAAGTTATGGCTCCCCGAAAGGATGTAAAAAATTCAGTACTATAAGTTGGTACGCGAAGTCAGCAGGGTATTTTTTATTTCGGTAATAGTAGCCATGTTGTATGGTTTGTTAGTTATAGTTGTAATTAACAACAAGCTTAACAGCGTTTCAAGTGTAATATCATATCATGTAAGCATAACCACTAGCTAGTGTTCATGTTCTCACAAAATAGATAAAAATCCATATGTTCAATTTTTATTAATAACTAGCTTTTGCCCGCGATTTCGCTCGCGCAGGAAACCTACCTATGAAAGTACCTAAGGGTTAAGACAACTTATTTTTTCAGTTTATACTTAAAGTATTTTTTATGTCATGTCCACCGTCTTGGACTTAAAAATAACTGCCATTTTCGCAATCAACGTCTCAAAAAACCTCAATAACGACCCCCTAAAGGGTTGATTTTTGGAAAATCACGAAATACGTATTTGCTTATTTGTTTTGAAGAGTACTCCTACGAAGTTTCAAGTCGAAATGTCTATTTAATATTATTTTTCCATACAAAATTGGAACCCCCATTTTACCTCTTTAGGGGTTGAATTTTGAAATATCCTTCCTTAATCCTTGTATACATCATAAAGGGAACCTCTGTGCAAAATTTCAGCTTTCTAGGATCAAGGGTTTGGGCTGGGCGTTGATGAGTGAGTCAGGACTTTCATTTTTACTTCCTTTTAGTATTGGATTCACACCAAAAATTCTAAATTGAGTTTTCAACAGATATTCACGTTTTAGAGTCCCCTGAACAAAAAAAACATGTTTTTGCTGACTGGTCTGTCTGTGTGTGTGTGTCTGACTGTCTGTGTGTCTGTGTCTGTGAACACAATATCTCAAAAACGAAAAGAGGTATGGCGTTGAAATTTCATCTATTTTTCCAAAAACGGCTTTAACGATTTTTTTCAAACTTCATATTTTTATTACATTTTTAATGTGTATTGATGTGAGATAGGTGATTTTCCAGTTGAATACTTCTAAAATGGGTTTTTTTTTGTTTTGTTTTTATTTATACCACCCGGTATATTATTACATTCTTGAATTCAGCTTAAAATTCTAGAAACAATTTTTCGCTTCATCTAACGCTCTATTTTGTACGGTTTTTATAGAATTTGTAATTTTTGAAAAAATTTGACAAATGCTTAAAAATTTAAAATCAAATGTTTGGCTAATTATAAGATGACTGTAAAAGGAAATTGTGTGCGTGTATCACAACAGATTTATATATATATATATATATATATATATATATATATACCGGGTGGCCATAAATATCTGAGATCCCGGTAGCCATGGAATTAGCTACTTATAAATGTTGGGTTAGTATTATATTTCAATTACAATAAGTATTGGTACCTATGTAATGTAATAAAATGCAATAAGAGGAAGGGAATGTGCCCCGGATTGTGCAGTTTAGCCTACGACTCGGTTATAAAAATCTCCTGTTCTAATTCCATTACTTATTGCAATCTGTAAATCATTTTTGACAGATAGGAATTTTAGTTGTGATGACATTAATGACATTTAGTTTAGTTGGATTCATCACTTTAATAAAGCGGTGTTGATTCCAAAGGTAATGTGATATCAGATATTTATGGCCACCCGGTATATATATACGTGCATTTGTATCTTGTTCGCCTCCTCACATAGACAAGGCGTCCTCAGCTCCGCTAAAATAAGCGGTAACATAAATGTATATTTATCTTTTTTAAACTTCCTAGGTTGCACTTTGCAAGGGCAAAGTGAGAGGGGTAAAGATTTTTCAATTTGTTTTTATACAAACTGACTATGGCCGTAGTACTTGTCTTCCTCCATAAATACATAGTCCGCAACTGCCTCATTTGTGTTTACTATTACATACTGAACGTGCGGATTAGCCTCAAAAAACGTTGCCAGATTTACTGGAGGCGTTTAGGTGTACGTGCAATCATATATTTTGCGTACATCTACAGTATAATGCATACGGTGCAAAACAAAAGCGGAATGATTTTAATGCAACTTGCGATTGCACAAGGTCGTAATTCAGAAAGTACGGATAACGGCGAGTACTCTATTTTGCTAAATTGTTAAATCCACTTAATGCCACTAAAGGATAAAAACTTGAAAAAGGTTAACAATAGCATTACAATTGATCAACAGATAATTGCAGCATTTTATAATTTTATTATCGGCGCCTAATTTTTAAAAGATGGTTGTTTAATTTTACTATTCTTTTCAAATAAATTGATCAATTGAATTTCTGATTAATATTGCTCATGGAAATATCTTTAGTTTTGACACGTAGATTTCGTGAAAGGAAAGATGAGTAACTCAAATTTTCATATTTTTAGAATCTTTATGAAAAAATTGCCGGCTTATGGACTTGCTTTTAAGACTTCTGAGTGTTTTAAAAATCAGGATATCTTAATTGCGACTCAACGCTCTTTGAAAAGGTAAACTTCAATTTTAATTAGAATTGAAAGTATTACTGTAAACACTGTACATATATTTTAAACTTTTTTCTGTTGATTGTGAAAGAAAAACCTAAAGAAAACGTAATAGTTATTTAGAACTGTATCTTAGCATTATATCAAATAATACAGTAGTTGGTTTCACAATTTGAAAGCATTTGAAGAATACTGCAATTTATATATAATCGCAATATGTTATCTATGCTCCTAACTGTTAAATTATAGCAAACAAATTATGCGGATCAGTATTAAATAAGTACGTTTTTCAAATTAACTGAAAGGTATGTCAAAAATAGAATAACCTTAGTAGGTACTAGAAGAGAGGCTACCAACGCGACTTCAAACCATTAATCTGCTAGTTATGTTCAAAATAATTCCTACGAATGTTCTTTGCAAAACGTTATCGTAACACAATAATATGCTCAACGTTTGTATGGTACGCGCGAAAATATCAATTAATACTAGTTTTTAATCACGGATTCGGAAAAAATCTGTACAGAAAAAACTGTTTGCTAACGAAATGGTATTTAGAAATGATAATGTTGAACACATTAGGTCCACTCCAAGTAATGAATACAAGAAACAAAAAACTTGGATAAGTCATGTAAAGAACTATTATTTTCACAAATAAATTTCTTGTTTACCATTATCTTTTATAACTGTGGACACTTGGTAAGGGTTCACAAACAAAATCTGTACAGGAGTAGTTACTATCAAATGATTGCCAAAAAACAAACCAAATTCTAACCTCAATGATGTAAATCTACGTATTTACCATATTAGCATACTATAGATGTAGAAAAATGCATGCCAACTAATTAACATTGTGTTACTTTCCTTTGATGATCTTTCTGCAAACAAATGTAGAATGTAGACGCTTTGTTATAACTACAGTCAGAGCTGCGAGTTTCGTTTAACGTCCAATGAAACGAGTTTTTAAAAATTATTTGTTTTATTTACACACATTAAAATAGGATGGAATTCAGACCAGAACCGTCTACCAGCAATGCCGAATCTGAACTAAAATAAAGTCGATTCTGATCTTAACTCGAAACTTTTAGATACAAAGAAAGCTTACATTAAAATGAGTCTGGGAGACTCGCATATCGCACAGGAAATTGATAACTATAATCTAAATGTTTCCTTAATTAAGATAATGGATAATCTAAAGCTAAGTTCAACTTAGAGCGTGGGTAACACCTCCATCCCTAGAATCTTGGATATTGATTTACAAGGTTTATCAATGTCCAAGTTAAAAAGGTAAAAATATTTATGAACGAATTTGAATAAGTGGAATTGAATTCGTTTGTTCATTAGAACAATCCTTATTTGTAAGGATTTTATTTCTGAAACGATTTTCAAGTGCTTTCATGAAAAAGTTACGTTTGTAGTACATATATAAAATAATGAGAGTTAAAATTATTATTAGTAATATAATTAAAATTAAGGCACTAATACTCAGGTGATGTCCAATCGCGGAATTGTCTTGCACTAATTGTTCTTTTTGATCACTCAGTTTAAGTTGGTCCTTTTCGAGTTTACGCACATCGACATGAGTAATGTCTATTCTGGATAGATTAATTGATTTCGGGGAATAGTGTATTTTGTCTACTGAAGGTAATTCTATTGAAACTTCTTGCCGGTCAGTAGATTCCAATGTCGATAACACGTCGTCGTGGTTAACTTGCACCAGACAATCGGGTGTAATATGGATGATGTTCGATCCTTCGATTGATTTTCTTGTCAATGAATTACTGCATTTTATATCAGACACTGTCTTGGTTGGAGAGCTTATAATCCAAGAAGACTTGGTAATTGGAATTATTTTGGTATATTTTAATTCGAATAGGTAGGGTTTGCAGGTTTGGTTCTTAGAAAATGATAATAATTGAGTCTCGCAGAGTTTATCGTTGGGGATTGTAAAGTGATTTATTTGGTCACAAAAGTAGTGTGTTGATACAGGCTTGCAATGATGAAGCTCGATTGGTACGCTAAATTGGGTGTTGAACAGAATATTTTTGTAAACGGGTATTGTCATTTGGAATAACTTTTTATCTATGAACGCAGGAAATGGAATTAGTTGTATGAGTTGGTACTCTATGTTTTTAACTAGGGGTATTTCGTAAATGAAAGTAAAAGTGGCGCCTTTTTGATAGGCTTTAATTTTTATTAATGATTCATAAAGGTGAAGATTGTCGAGGGTGACAGGATAGGGCAATTGTAATTGTTTTTTGGTATTGATTTGAAGCGTTTGAAGGTTTTGCGAAATATTACTTAAAGCGGATACTAAAGCATCATTATCGATTAATGAAAGATGAACTTGGTGGTTTTGGGCGAAAGTTAATGAATTTTCTAAGTCTTCCAGAGCGTTAATTAAGAGTTGTAGCGAGAAAATGGATTGGTCTAATAGAGTTTGAGTAGTCATTTTTCCAAATATGAGATTCATATCTCTATTAATTTGTTCAAACATTTTATTAAGGTTTGCATTTAACAGGTTTTGATTACGGGATAATAGTTCAATATTTTCAGAAAATAAATTGATAGTATTATTAAGAATTTGGGCTTGTTCCAGTAGAATTGTTTTTTGTTTCTCGGAACTTCGAGATAAATTGTCAATTAATTGTTCGTATCTTTGTCCGTCTTTGGCATCCAAATTACCTGTTACAAATTTAATTATGCTGCCTAGTCCGTCAATTATACTTCTTTTGTGAATTTTAGTTGTCGGAAATAATTGATTAATTAATTGATTGGTTTTTTGTAAATACTGTTTTAAAATTAGTATTTGATTATCATAGTCGAAAATGGCATAAGCTGTCTCGTAGTGTTTATTAGTGAGGTTATGAATAGCTCTCAAGATGTTTTGTTGTAAAACGTCGTAATTATTTAATACTGGGGAATAGTCTAATATCTTAATTAAAGTCCAGTCACTTTCCTTAAGGAATGCATTTCCTTTGGTCAATGGGTACAGTCCAGGATTATTCGAAAGGGGGTGTATCGTTACTTCGCCAAGCGCGAAGGTCCAGGTGATGCATGTAATGACGATTTTTCTGAAATAGGAAGTAAATCGTTAGCGTGTCGTTTTAGGGTTTGACCTGTCGGTTGATTTGTTAAATCGTAAGTGTCGTGTTCGTGTATTTTGGTAATAGTGTATGGTCCTATGAACTTAGGTTTCTTTTTGTTACGTTCATTCGTCTTTATATATACTTGATCGTTAATTTTGAAAGTATGAATTTTTCGCGACTTATTGATTTTTTCATTTCGTTTATTTTTTGTGTTTTCTTGTTTATCGGATAAGTTATTGTAAATAGCTTTCATTTTAGTTTGATGATCGTTGATATAAGTGTCTATAAACGTTGTCGTATAATCTAAGTCAAAAGGGTTTTTACATTCGGTGTGTCCGAATAAAATTTCAAACGGTGTATAATTTAAGTTGGAATGTAATGTGTGGTTGTAAGCCAAAATTGCATAAGGAATTTTGCGGTACTCTTGAATGTTTCCTAAGAGTCTGTACTGTTCGATTAAAGTAGAATGTAATCTTTCTACAGGTGAGTTTGACGTGAGATTATATGGGGTAGTTACGTGAAGCGTGATTTTGTGTAATTTTGCGAAATTTTTTAAAGGTTCTTTATTAAATTCATTATCCACAACAAGAATTTGAGGAGAGGTATAAGTAGTAATGAAATAAAATAATCGGTCCGTAATGTCTATCATATTGCTTGATCGTAAATAGTAGGCTTGTGCGAATTTGGAAAAGGAGTCAATTATAGTCAAATATTTTTTATTGTTGATTTGAAAAATATCCATATGAAGTGTATAAAAAGGTCTATTATATGTAGGTGTCATCTGTAGTGGTTGTTTAAGAGGGTGTCAATTGTACTTTTGTTGTTTACAGGTTTCGCAGTTATTAATGAAATGTTCGATGTCCTTGTACATTGATTTCCAATAGTATTTTCTAAAGAGGTGTTCATATGATTCATTTATTCCGCGGTGATTAGTTTTGCCTAAATGGTAATTTTGAATAATTTCTTGTCTCGACTCAGGGTCGGTGACGTAGGTGATTTGCGTCATACAGCGGTGAAATTTCGGAGTATTTTCATTAGATATCGAAATAATGTATTGAGAAAAATCTCGATATAATTTATCGTTTGCAAAGTGACAATAATAGTGTGTTTTCGGCTCGCAGTATTTTATCATTAATTCATGAAATTTAGTTTCTTTATTAGCCTGATTTAAAAAGACAGATATGTGCTTGTTGTTGTCAAACGTTGTAATTTTAATATTTCTGGGTAAAGTAGCTTCTATAAATTCAATTTGTCTGGGAAAACATTGTAAAGGTTTTTCGCATATGTCAATCGCAGGTGTCGATTCTAGTTGTGTGTGAATAGTGTCGGTCAAGGAATTATTTTCGTCGTCATTAGGGCGTTGTGGTGTTGATTTACTTAAAGCTGAATTTGATGGTGGGTTAAATATAGGTATATCAAAGTCATTAAAGTCAGGTGTATAGGGTCTTTCTGGGATAATACTAACATTAGACGGTTGTCGATTTGGATTTGGGGTATCTATTCTGTTCGCGTCGTCCAATATGTTATCGATTTCAGTCATAATTTCCTTATTTATTGTTAATGGATGGATTTCTATTCGGGAAAGTGCATCAGCTACTTTATTGCTTTTGCCGGGTAAGTATTTGATGTCAAAATTAAATTCCTCTAATTTAAGGGCCCATCTGGTTAATTTCGAATTAGGTTCTTTTAAATTCCGAAGCCACACTAATGGTCTGTGATCGGTGTATAAAATAAATTTAGTTCCGTAAAGATAGGGTCTAAAGTTTTTAGTTGCCCATACTATGGCTAAAAGTTCTCTTTCAATTGTAGAGTAGCGTTGCTCTGTTTCGTTGAGCGTTCGAGAGGCGAAACAAATAGGTTTTGAATTTTGAGAAAGTACGGCTCCTAGGGCCACTTTTGAAGCGTCGGTTGTAAGTTCGAAAGTTTGATTGAAATCTGGATACGTGAGAATTGGTTCATTGGTTAATATTGTTTTTAGGTGTTCGAAAGATTCTATGAAATTTTGATCCGGGGTAATTTTGCTATCCTTTTTTAAACAAACAGTTAGGAATTTTGTAATTTTAGCGAAATCTTTAATGAATTTTCTATAAAAGCCTAATAATCCTAAAAATGATTTAATTTCAGTTTTGGTCCTAGGCAAAGGGAAATGTTTAATTGCTTCAATTTTTGAGGGATCGGGCTTAACACCGTCGGGCGTGATGAGATGACCTAAATATTTAACAGTTTTCTGAAGGAATTCTGATTTATCTAATTGTATTTTTAAATTCGTATCTCGACATCTTTGGAAAACGTTTTTTAGTCTTTGTAGGTGTTCTTGCAAAGAAGTTGAATATATTATGACATCGTCAAGATATACCATGCATTGTGAAAGGGTAAGTCCGGTTAGTGCCGTGTTTATCATTCTTTGGAAAGCCGCCGGTCCGTTTTTGAGGCCGAATGCTAAACGCCGAAATTGAAAATGTCCCTCTTCTGTCGAAAAGGCAGTTTTTTCTCTGTCTTTAGGTTCGATTTCTATTTGGTGGAATCCGCTCGCTAAGTCGAGGGTGGTAAAATAATTTGATCTGCCTAAACGGTCTAACACTGACTCGATATTTGGTATTGGAAATTTGTCTTCTATTGTGTTTTGATTTAGTTTTCTATAATCGATAACTAATCTGAATTTACGTTTACCGGATGCATCTAATTTTTTTGGGACCATCCACACAGGAAAGTTGTAGGGGCTTTCTGAAGGTTCAATAATTTTCTCTTCGAGCATCTTGTGAATTTGAGCTCGAACCTCTTCTCTATGGCAATGAGGATATCTATACATTTTCGTAAATATGGGCTCGTCTGTTTTAGTACGAATGTGGTGTTTAGTTAGGTTCGTAGAAGATAAAGGAATTTCTGGATGATAGAAAACGTCTTTGTAATCATGACACAGGTTTGTAAATAGTGATTTTTCTTCGTTGTTAAGATGATCTATTCTGAGATTATTTCTGAGATTGTCTAAAAGTTTTTGTTTATTTTGGACTTTTTGTTGATTTAAATTTTGATTTAAATTGAAATTGTGGTTATTAATTTCAATGAAGTTTTCTTCGGGTCCGGTATAATCGTCAAGTAAAAGAGGTTGGTCTACAGTTATTGTTTGCGGGTCGTTTGATAGGTTAATAATGGATGTCATAAAATAATTGTTGTGAAGTCGAACTATTGCTGAAGGCATTATTAATTGATTTGTAATTTTTATTTTGGGGGCTAATTTAATTCCGTTTTTACCTACTGCTGGGAGTTTAATAAATTGTTCTGATCGGGGTTCCACATTTATTTGCATTATTGTAGCTTGACTTGCGGATTTCATGAAATTGCAATAATTACGTTTTTGTTTTTCCTTTTTTGTTAAAGTTTCATTGTAGTAGAAAGGGATTACAGTTTTTTCAGTTTGGATGTGTTGCCATTTATAGTCGATATTGGCGGGTAAAAGAGACAATAGGTCAGATCCAATAAGACCTATATATGACGGGTGAAAATCAAAAAGGTAAACCTGATGGGTGCCTTCTTCATTAAATAATGCAGGTATTGGCACATCAGCTACGTATTGGTGTACAGTAGTTCCATGACTAGTTTTAATTTCAAATGGAGATTCATAAATTGATTCGGGGAAATTTTCATAAACAAAATTAGGATTTAAAATGGTTTTTGAACTACCGGTATCGATAAGAAGTTTTTTATTTGAGTTAGGTAAGAGGATATAAGGTAGTGAAGGAGATGGGTTAATTGAAAATGAATCGATTTTTCCGAGGCTGTTATCTAAAAATTTTCTCTATCATCTGGAGTGGGAAACTCAAAGTAGTCCGGGGTACTGTCTAGTTCTTGAGGTTCGTAATTTTCATTAGGGTGGACCTCAGGAAAATTTAAAAAAATATTTTTGTCATTGGGGAATAAATCGTATTGTTGACCTTCTGAGTTTTGTTCGGGATATTGTTGAGGCTTTGCAAACAATTGCGTATGATGCAACTCTTGCGAAACGAAATTTGGTTTTTGATTTGATTGTTGTATATATTGTTGTCTATAATTTGGGTTAAAAGGTCTATTCGGGGCAGCTCTGGAAGCTTGATGGGAAGCCGGTCGTTTATTGATCGTGGATAATTCCATCGGCTCTGGTTTAAAAGTTGGTTGGAAGTTTCTTTTAGGGGCACATACATTTTGATTATTTGCAAATCTTGCAGATGTTACGTGTGAGTTCTGATTTCTGGCAGGGAAAGTGTTTTGTTTATATTGATTTTGGTGTTGAAATTGGGCTTGATTATGGTGTTGAAATTGGGGTTGATTATGGGGTTGAAATTGGGCTTGATTATAATGCGGGGTTTGGTTGAAATTTTGGTGATTGTAATTAAAATTTCGCAGATTTGGCTGCGTCTTATAAGGTGATTGAAATTTTTGGTTATTGTGTGGAACTGTTGTGAATTTTGGGTGATTCATAGAAGTTCGATTAGAATTTTGGAAATAGCGTATATCCAATTCTTCTTTAATGTATTGTAATGCCGTTTCTAATGATTTGGGAGCCCTACTTCGTAGAAAGCTTCCTAGGGGTTCAAGTAAACCACTTAAAAGTGTTTTTAAAGCTAGGTCTTTAGCGTCTTGTACTTTATAATCTTTTATAGTTTGGTTTTCAGGGCCTAAAGAAATTTTGGAATTTAAAATAGCTAATATAGATCTAATTTTATTATAAAATTCGATCGGGGATTCTTTTAGAGATTGTCGTAATCTAGTTAAGTCTATTCGAATGTTCAACTCTGAACGTTGGTCGCCAAAGTTTTCAATTAAAGTTTGTTTTAAAGCGTCCCAAGAATAGTATGTCTGACCAGTGACTACTTCTAGGGCAGCGCCTTTTAAACGGTTTCGTGCGGAAGAAAGGAGTAATTTGTTGATATATGCTGTTGGTTGATCGGGTTGCCAAAATTGTGTGAAAATGTCCTCGACAGCTCTGATATACTCAGTTAATTCTGCTGGATCGCCTTGGTATTTAGGGATTTCGTTCAGCAAAGAAGTGTGAAATCCAGGGGGATACGCTACAGGAGGAGGTGCTTGCTGCACTGGCGGTGGAGCTTGTACTCCGGAAGTAGGAACTTGAACTTGTGTGCTCATAATGTTTGGGTAATTTAAATTGGGATTAAAATTGGCGGGCCTAATTATTGCTCGTCGATTTGTCGGAGCAGCTATATGCACTAGCTGGTCGTCGCTATCCGTGTCGCTATTCGTGTTGCTATCCGTGTCGCTCATGCGTTTACGCGCACTTTAATTTATATAAATGTTTTAAATATTAGTTGGGGCCTAAATCAAGGTGCCTACACACAAAGCGTGAGCATACTCAGGTATTCTATTAAGTAAACTTAGCGTTTACCCTGAGTGGTCTGGCTTAACCGCGCTTTGCTTGATCTTAATAGCTAAATTGCAATGATTGATTATGAAATAAACCAATGGCTCATATCGTCTATCGATATCGAGATATTTGATTTAATTCGATAATCAAATGCACTTACAAGTTATAAATTAATATTAGGTTAGTATTAGTTTTAATTAGTAAATTTAAATTACACTTGCACTTATAGAGCGATTTAAATTGCTTACATTTGCATGATGAGTAGGTAGGTGACTTCGATAGTCAGTTGATCACGATGATCAGGTGCCTCCAATAGGCTGGAACCGGAACCAGCGATGCTTCTCCGGGGCGATGGCTGTCCCACTCAAAGAGCAGCAAAGGTTGGTCCTGGGGTTGTGGCTTCTGCTTCACAGGAATCCGGTGGACGATGCTTGTTCCGTGGAGACCTGGACCTCGATGCCAGCAATGGGGTGGTAGATCTTCAGGATACACAATAAAGACTAAAAAGCCAAGGTGCACATTGATTTTTAATTTTCGAAAAATGCTTAGTGCCCTTTGTGTATCCTACCGACTGCGCCAGTTTCGTTTAACGTCCAATGAAACGAGTTTTTAAAAACTATTTGTTTTATTTACACACATTAAAATAGGACGGAATTCAGACCAGAACCGTCTACCAGCAATGCCGAATCTGAACTAAAATAAAGTCGATTCTGATCTTAACTCGAAACTTTTAGATACAAAGAAAGCTTACATTAAAATGAGTCTGGGAGACTCGCATATCGCACAGGAAATTGATAACTATAATCTAAATGTTTCCTTAATTAAGATAATGGATAATCTAAAGCTAAGTTCAACTTAGGGCGTGGGTAACATGCGCAGTAGTTGTATTTGTAAATAGTTTTTCATTTAAATGCTTTATTATTCGGCGCTGCTTTTATTTGGAGTGGCAAATACACTTTTAAATCATTTACGAGTAACTACTTGTTATTCCTTTGTGCCCATCAGATATGAATTTTAAAGATCTGGTTCTGATGAAAGCAAATGCACTGTACCTATGAAGAATTATTATTATTACTAGCTGAAACCCGCGGCATATGCCGCATTTAAAATATACGACGAATCTAATAACTTTTGTTGCACTAAAGAAAGTTTTAAAAGCACGTTACAGATTGGAAATATTTGGATAGCCTCCAAGCCACTTTCTTCCTACATATTGGATACACCGATACTGCTGAATTGAATAGTGTCTTCTTTTTACTTCCTTTTACGATAAAGGAAGTATTGGATTCACCCCAAAAATTCGAAATTGAGTTTTCAACAGATCTTCACGTTTTAGGGTCCCCTGATCCCAAAAAACATATTTTTTTTCATTGGTCTGTGTGTCTGTCTGTCTGTGTGTCTGTCTGTCTGTGTGTCTGTCTGTCTGTAAACA
Source organism: Agriotes lineatus (assembly GCA_940337035.1). Classification (NCBI taxonomy): domain Eukaryota; kingdom Metazoa; phylum Arthropoda; class Insecta; order Coleoptera; family Elateridae; genus Agriotes; species Agriotes lineatus. The sequence goes on along the minus strand of CALNHX010008328.1, from coordinate 42,527 downwards.
GAATATCTCAAAAACGAAAAGAGGTATGGCGTTGAAACTTCATATATAAGTTTTGTGTACTATGTAGATGAGACAGCAAGCTTTTGAAGAAAATCGCATAACCGGAAGTAGGTGTTTACTCTTGTGATTTTTCAGTTTTTTTCGATTTTTTCAAAAACGGCTCTAACGATTTTTTTCAAACTTTACATTTTTATTACATTTTTAATGTGCATTGACGTGAAATAGGTGATTTTCCAGTTGAAAACTTCTAAAGTGGGTTTATTTTGTTTTTTTTTATTTTTTTTATTAACTCCTATTTTAAATGGAACACCCGGTATATTATTACATTTTTGAATTCTGCTTAAGATTTTAGAGAAAATTTGTCTCTTCAACTAACGCTCTATTTTGTACCGTTTTTGTAGAATTCGTAATTTTTGAATATTTTTGACAAATGCTTAAAAATTAAAAATTAAATTTTTGACTAATTATATGATCACTGTAAAAGGAAGTTGTGTGAGTGTATCACACCAGATTTTTTCTGTTCAGTATTAAATGCCTAGAGAAATAATAAACCGTTGGTATAGAATGAAATGTCCCTAAGACAGAAAGAGAACTGAATGTCAGCGCCTCTAGTGGCCGGGAAGTTCATTTTGGCGGGAAATTGAAAATACATTTCTGGTAATATTTTACTATACTGTTTATTGAAATTTGATATTTGATAACCTAGCATGAGACAATCAGTGATAATCATAGAAATCCATAAATCATCGTATTGGTCCATGCTGGTTTATCAAGATCGTTTTCACATGGCAGCTTTGGTTTTCACTTCCTTGGGTACTGATATTAACAATTTGTGACCAAGGTATAATTACTCGACGCTATTCTTGGGCTAACAGTCAACAAAAGAAAAAAAACGACATAATATAATAGTTGATTTATTGTCCAACAAAAAAATCTCCATTTATAGGACACTTAACAACTACAAAAATAATTACATAATTTGGTGCACAAATAATAGGTATAAATATATAAATTTAGGCATAACAAGTTTGGCTCCAATGAGGAAGTCATCGCAGCTACGGAGGCGTTTTTGGAGGGACAACCGTCCCACTTCTATTTGGAGGGGTTAAGAAAACTGGAGAAGCGTTGTGCTAAATGTGTTAGCTTGAGGGGGGAGTACGTTGAATAAAATGTTTCATATTTCGCTAGCACGTTTCTTTCTATTTAAAGCCTGGAACTTTTCAGCACATCCTCGTACTAGATAAGCTGCCTTAAAGCAGCATATTTTATCGTAGGTAAACTAAGGTCAAGAGTTTCCCAACATTTTGAGGTAAGCTGTATTTTGTCTCAAACTGTTGCAAATTTACCTGTTTGTAATATTGGTGTTTGAGGACGAGGTGTTATACTCTCTGCCTCAGTGTTCAATACTGCACCTGGTGTAATACAAGCAAACTCCATAGTTTCCCCAGGATGCTCTAATCGAAGTACTGCCGTAGGCCTTGCCCCTAGCTGGGGCTCAAGAATTTCACCCTGCGGGATGCTATGTGAATATTCTCGTTCGATCTGGGGCATAACTGCTAGGAAAAAATAGCATGCCACATTCAGCTACTTAAAAAAATAACCTTAACTCACCTGGCATACTGGTTGAAAAATCTGCAGTAAGATGTTGTGCCACTTCTATCAGGGATGAACTTTGTTGCTCTGCAACTACCCCAAAAAACTACCTACATGCGTTATGTATACACCTACCTAACTGGCAAAAATAGTTTTGGTAACGCTGTTCTTTTTACAACATTATTTGGGCCAAAATCTTCTTTGACAAAATGTTTGTCGCATACCCGAAAGTTATCGTAAACATAGTTTATTTTATCCTATTATGTTATTTTGACAATAACTCCTTAGCAACGAGTTGCGTTAAGATGCATTTAACAGCACTAGTGTTGTTAAGAAAAATAACATAACGATACTTTATTAGCATTTAATCTCATGTTGACAGCACTGAAGTGTATTGTCAGTCTATGTCAAATTCGATGTTAGTAGGTTAGGCTTTGTTTGTTATTTGACACAAATTGACGCAAAACTTAACCTGAAAATCTCAAATTTTACATAACCTGACAGTGCTACCAACAATACAGTATTGAGTTTTTATCTTACTAGGAAAACCACCACTCGTTGTTATAAGTGTCATTAATAACCATTTTTCCAATTTTTTTAGAAGATTAGTATTTTAGGATAAAATAAACCTTGTTACGATATACGTAACGTTATCTGCTTTCTACATTACTCGAGAATTTTAAAGAACTCGCTCCTAACGTCGCTCGTTCATTCAAACTATTCTCTCGTAATGTAAAAAGCTTGATAACGTTACTTGTATCGTAAATTACTATTTTATTGAGGGTAAAAAGCTTTCTGTTACCAATTGCATGCAACCACTTGGAGTATAATTCAGGGTTTTTTTCAGGATGTATAAATCGATGTCGACCGTGGTTCCACTCAGAGATGCAGTTTGGCACGCAGCAGTTAATTTTAACCATTTTAAATTGGTTAAGAACCTGGAGAAATAATAAACCAAGTCTTATTTCTCTAGGGGTAAGAATAATGACTGACAGGAGAGCGATGTCCGGTAAATAATATAGATCACTGCAAGGCAAACTCTACAAGTGGCGCCATCTGATCGGCCGGGAAGTGCGGCTCTTTGAGCAACCATGACTGTCCTCACTTTTACCCATACTGTTTTCATTCTATACCAACGGTTTATTATTTCTCTAGGATTAAATGCTAATTATTGTTACAATGCTATAAATCCAGTTAGTGGAAATGTCACTGGGACAGTTTCTAAAAACTAAATTCCTGGAATTTGCTGATCTCTAAAAGCACTATATTTAGACAAACCTACAATTTTCTGAAAATAGGGACAATTAAGTACTTATCTGCTTTTGGAATATCCCAAATATAAAGGAAATATTATGTTTTATTGTTATGATGGATAATTTGTATACGTATTTAAGTGTCTAATTCCTATTCCAAAAACTCAGGTAATCAACCCCACTTGTAAAACAACCTGATATCAGCAACATTATTGCTTAAAGTTCTTGGTGTTCAGTCGCTTTTGTAATTTTGTCTTGGTATATTGTTTATTTGGCTTGGTGTCTTGTTCTTATAAGTGGTGTGTGAATCAACATTAGGGCGACCACCCGTCCCGATTTACCCGGGACAGTCCCGTGTTTGATGACCAATGTTCCGGTCCCGAGTTGGTATCGCCCGGGACATAACATTTCCCGATAGAGGGTAAATTTATTTCCCCCCTTTATTTCATGTATTACGACTTCATTTCGTCAGCAAAAGCAATAGCTGACAAAATTTTTTAGCTCTTTGAAAAAGCACAATCTTCCAAGTAATAGAATATCAGCATTGTCTGCAGATAATGCAGCCGTAAATTTTGGAAAACAGAACTCCGTCTTTAAAATACTATCTCTCGAAAATGATAAACTCTTAGCTGCACATTGTCCAAGATTTTAAGATTTTTACTTCCTCTTACGAAAGGAAGTATTGGGTTCACCCCAAAAATTCTAAATTGAGTTTTCCACAGATTTAAAGTCCCCTGAACCCAAAATACATATTTTTGTTCATTGGTCTGTCATTCTGTCTGTGTATGTGTCTGTCTGTCTGTGAACAGAATATCTCAAAAACGAAAAGAGGTATGGCGTTGAAACTTCATAAATAAGTTTTGTGTACTATCTAGATGCGACAGCAAGCTTTTGAAGAAAATTTTTCAAAAACAACTCTTAAAACGATTTTTTTTCAAACTTTACATGTTTATTACATTTTTAATTTATATTGATGAAAGATAGGTGATTTTCCAGTTGAATACCTCCAACGATTTTTTTTAAACTTTACATTTTTACTACATTTTTAATGTGTATTGATGTGAAATAGGTGATTTTCCAGTTGAATACTTCTAAAGTGGGTTTCTTTTGTTTTTTTTTGCTATTTTTTTTATTAACTCCCATTTTAAATAAAACACCCGGTATATTATTACATTTTTGAATTCACCTTAAAATTCTATAGAAAATTTGTCTCTTCAACTAACGCTCTATTTTGTACCGTTTTTGTAGTATTTGTAATTTTTGACAAATGGCTAAAAATTAAAAATGAAATTTTTGACTAATTATAAGAACACTGTAAAAGGAAGTTGTGTGAGTGTATCACACCAGATTTTTATGCTTGGAGTTGCGTCGCGTGGTATTGTTTTCTTTGTTGATTTAGCGTTTTTAAAGTTATTTTAACAGTTTTAAGTGTAGTTAATAGTGGTTAGTAGTGTTAGAAATATTATATAGTGACATTATTGTTTAAGAACTAAGGTGTTGTTATTGAAGAAAGAGATTATTAGTGGGTAGGTATTCTCCAGCATACATGGCCAACTTCTATTTTAAATAAACGCAATTTTTTGAAAGGGGAAGAAAATGGAGCTGAGCAATTATTATTTAACCCTCGAGGAAGCACACCGAGATAGATACATGTCGAAAATATCAACAATTGAAGTTGATCCTTACTTAATCGCATTAGAAGATTGCTCGACGGAGAGTGAAAGTTTCCCGAAAGTTTTTTATCCGGATTTATTTAATTATTTAGTGTACGCCAAAAGTGCATATACATGTGAACAAATGAAAGCCTACAAAAGTCTCGAGGCATATAATCAGGCAGCTTGTGGCTGGGTAAAGATTTGCGTGAAAACCATTGGGTGTTGCGTGCTTGTATTAGGAAACGTAAGAATTTAATATATTATAATGATAATTATGTACTTAACTATATTGTTTGTTGTAGGTGTTGCACTCTCAACGTCTAAGAGAGAAGTTGCTATTGCCGTGGATAATTGCGAAGAAGGACGGTGAAATTGTGTCTGCGCATTGCGACTGAGTTGCTGGGCTTGGTGAAAGCTGTACACATGTGGCAGCAGTGCTATTTTGTCTAGAGGAAGCTGTGAGGAAGTTGGAGCAAGTTAGTTGCACGGGTAAAACGGCATATTGGATGCCCCCAACAAATAAGCCTGCCGATCCAAGTCGTGGGGTGGACTTGGACTTTGCAACTGCAAAAAAGAAGAAAGTTGGGCACGATCAACCTCTGCGATGTAGAGACAAGGAGAGAACAGTTGTACCCTCAATGACTGAAGCTGAGAAATTCGATTTACTTCGAAATTTGGCAAACACTTCTCAAGGTTCGGTACTGCATACCGTCACGAAGCCCTTTTCTGAGCGGATTTATGCTGAAATTGAATACAAGAAAAAATTTACGATTATGGTACATTATAAGGAGGAGCACGAGAACAAAACATTACGTGAACTGCAAGAAATAGGTAATTATAGTTAAATACATTTTTTGTCTGTAATTTAATTAAATTTAATGAGAATAACATTTACCTAATGTAACAATTTTCAGGTTTGTCCGCAGATCTGTCGGTACCCAACCTAGACTGCAGAAATATTGAAAAGGAAACACGACTGCAGTCCAAATCAAGAGCTTGGTTTTTGTATCCAGCTGGAAGAGTGACAGCTTCTAAATTTAAAAGCTGTTGCAGGTCCTCCGTGGATAAGCCATCCATGTCAGTAATCAAGTCCATCTGCTATCCCTCTCAATATAAATTAAAGGTGAAGGCCCTAGAGCAGGGGTGGCGAACCTTTATTCATCTACGTGCCATTTTTTTTAAGAAATGTTTAATGATTTCATGACGTGCCATCAAACAATTTTGACTTAGTAATTAATGGGGAAAAAATAACACTCTATACTATCAACTTAAAACTGTTTATTTTGCAACCAAAATTATACATTTTGTACAGCAATAGTAACGTTATGTTTATTTAAAGAAAAAAATTAGTGATGCTTCTGCTGTTGCAAATTAGATGCTAAATAACTTATACTAGCTTCATACTTTGTTACTTTTAGCAAAATGCAAGCTGAACTGTAGTCATCTGACAAACGGCTTCTAAGCGAGTCTAATGTTATTCATTACTGAAAATAATTACTCGCTGGCATAGGTAGTTTTACTCTTATTACCTCATACAAGTAGTCTTACTATTTCATTTAATTCCAACTCTTTCCTTGTTTTGATACATTTTTGAATCTATATTGAACTAGACTGGAAATCAATCAGCTGCATTTCAATTTCTTCAATTTCCAACCAATCAAATTTGGCCAAGTTCAGCTTATCAAATGAAGTCACATCAGGATACTTAATAAACTTCAGTGTTTTCGATAATTCTTTGAACTGAGAAAATCTCGATGAAAATTCTTTGATTGAAGAATTAATTAGCGAATTAAACTCTTCAATGAATTTTGCTTGATATGGTTTTTCGTGGAAATCCAAATTTCTGGTGATTTTTTCAAGTTTGGGAAATACTTGTAGTTTTTGGTAACAATATCGTTACTTAAAACTAGCAGTTTAGCCTCGAAAGCACGAATGAGATCTATCATAACAATAATTGTTTTATTTGCGCTTTGAAGCTTCATGTTCAATTGATTGTTTTGATTAGGTACCTAAATTCCTTAATTAACGCCGTGCCCAAAATATTTTGTCGCGTGCCATCGATGGCACGCGTGCCATTGGTTCGCCACCGCTGCCCTAGAGTATGGATGCGAACATGAGGTGCAAGCCGTTGCTGATTTTACTAAAAAAATGCAGGAGACGCATGAAAATTTTGGAGCGGACAAGATGGGTTTGTTCATAAATTCCAATTACCCATATTTTGGTGCATCTCCAGATGCAGTTGTACAATGCGATTGTTGTGGTATGGGTCTTCTCGAGGTGAAATGCCTATATTGTGCAAGACATAGTGATGTAATTGAATTGATGGAAGAGAAAAAGAATTTTTTTTTGAAGTTTAAGGATGGTGAAGTGACAGTTTCAGAAGACCATGCCTATTATTATCAGGTGCAAATGCAACTTGCTCTTACGAAAGTAGAGGAAACAAAAGCAGACGAAGCAGAAGTAGAAAAGCAGGACAATGACTGGGAAGATGCAAGATGTCCTGTAGAGTTATATGATGAAGTTGTTCTAACAACATCAGAGGACGAAACAAATGGTGCTGCAGAATTGCTACAAGCCGATCCAAATAAAGTTTTGTATTGTGTGTGTCGGCAAGAAGACGATGAGAAAACGCCAATGATAGGGTGCGACTCCGGGTTCTGCAAAATCGAATGGTACCATTTGAGTTGCCTAGGTTTAAAAACAACACCTGATAATAATCCGTGGATTTGCAAGTTTTGCAAATAAACATTTATAACTCTTTCTGTAGGTTTAACATACAGATTTTATGAAATGTAATGCTTTTTTGTGAGCTAAGTAATATGTAAGGTATTATAATAGCTATTATATTAGTATTTATTTGTTGGAATTAAATAAAAATAATTTGCTTTTAACAGTTTTTTATTTGAAATATTTAGTCAAGTGGAACAATTCCAGGACACAAATTTAATAATACTGAACAAACCACTACTATTTTATCAATAAATGCAAAATCATCGTCCCCCTTTTTCAGGGCTACTAAAGGGAAAATTTCGTGCAATATTTTAAATTTTAATTTTAAAAGCCCTATCACTCTCTCGATGTGAATTCGTACGCTTGCTAATTTCCTTGTCGATTCTACCTCTAGAGCATTCAACTGTTTTCTTTTTTTTTTAAAAGCAGGGCACTGTACTTCTGCACAATAGATTTTAACTGAATCTTCTATGGCAAAACCTCGATCAGCTACGACTAAGTTGCCCGGCATTAATTTGTCGAGAAAGCCACAGGTTTCAGTGATAAACTTATCACTTGCGCGACCCCCATACGCATTTGAAATAAACATTATAACTCCTTGCGGAGTAATGCCTATTAAAAATTTCATCGTGTGATGGTGCTTATGAGACCAAGTTTTTGCAGCTGCCTCTAGATTTGAGGGTTTCTCAATAAAAACCTCGAAACAATCAATTATCACTGTAGTGCGTAACTTAAAAACATTTTTAAATGAACTGGGCATGTTCATTTGTATATCCTCTCTGCTTGGCCATTGTATAAAACACTTTAGTCTGCAATAAAGAATTTCGACAACCCTTTCAAATGTTTGTGCCGCTGTTGTACGGTGGCACTGAAATCTATTGCCCAGATCAGTAAACGCTAAATTTAGCCTTAATTTCATTAAACCTAACACTAATTGTTGAAATTTTGTCAAACTGCCTTGTCCTGAAAGGTAAGGCTCTACTACTTTATAGACATTTTCTAAATATACATATTCAGGAAATCCTGTACAATATAATGTATTACTATCACTATTTTTGAAATAGTCCTGGTCCAACTTATATTTTTTTAATTCCTCCCTTAACGAATCAATTTCTTCATTTGCTTTACGAAGCCCAAATTGAAGCTGCTCGTGGGTGATCTCCGCTGGAACATCAACATCCATACTTTCTTCTACGTCTTCTGGTGGATTAATAGGTATTTGTTTAGTCTGTAATCAATTAAAACTGTAATACCTACTTTCAAATATAAAAAGTATAGCATTCAGATTCAGTACTAACATGCACAAAATCGAGCACTAAATTTTTTAATTCCTCCCTTAACGAATCAATTTCTTCATTTGCTTTACGAAGCCCAAATTGAAGCTGCTCGTGGGTGATCTCCGCTGGAACATCAACATCCATACTTTCTTCTACGTCTTCTGGTGGATTAATAGGTATTTGTTTAGTCTGTAATCAATTAAAACTGTAATACCTACTTTCAAATATAAAAAGTATAGCATTCAGATTCAATACTAACATGCACAAAATCGAGCACTAAAATCAATCGATACATACCTTAGCATCACGATCTTTCAGTCTTTTAAATCTAACTGTTGATTTCACCTGGAGGGATGTTGTGTGGCCCATACATTTTGTGGGTACCCAATCGGGGTTGTCTTGGTCAAACAAAGAAGCCGGTTTTTCTGAAGAGGAAGTCATTTAAATTACAAATTCGAAATTTTTCGCTACTACTCACTATTTCTTACCAGAATGAAAATGGAGTGAACATACACGACCTTATTTATGTTTTGATTCTGTCAAATCGTCTCTCTTGATTGCAGCAATCCATTTTTTTCTCCGTAACTGCAAGAGTTTGGAAACTTTTCTGCCACTGGTGAAAATTGAAGGAATTCTGTAAAAAATATCAAATCATAATAAAGAAAACAATACAGATCGTGAAATAAACTATTTAATTTATATACTTATTTACCTAAAGAAACGAATCAATGGTGCATCCCTGGCTGCATTACTACCACACTTTACCACCATACAGAACGAAGGCATTTTAAAAACTGAACAAATAAACACTTATGGCAATAAAAATATTTAAATAATCCTTTGGCAGCCAATTCTAATTAAAAAACTAAATATTTTTGCAAGTACAGCACTCCGAAACTACGGTTACCGTAATGTTTACATTACAATTTTAGGTTATTTTACCTCCAACCTCGAATTGTGGTCACGTGACGCACGACGCCTTTTCTTCCTAGAGGTAGTAAAGTCCACTTGCAAAAAGTTTATAACCATATTTTTGTACAAAGCTCCGAATTTAGGTTATTTGCAGATTTAATATTTATGTGTAGCCTACATAGTACAAACATTCCTGTGTAATGTAAAAAATGTGTGTAGGCCCTAACAAGAGCATTAATTGTTCTCTCCTTCCATATTACTGGCTCTTAGAAAATATCAAGACCACGCCCACAATACCTAACTACACATAGACCACGCGCATGCATGTTTGACCTTGGGAAGTGTTCTGCTTTATTATAGAGTTATGATTATGATTATGATTATGATTATGATTATGATTATGATTATGATTATGATGATTATGATTATGATGATGATGATTATGATGATTATGATTATGATTATGATTATGATGATTATGATGATTATGATTATGATTATGATTATGATTATGATGATTATGATTATGATGCTATAGTACTCTACATTTAATATGCCTGTATATATTCTCAACCACTGCCTGCATTATTAAATGTAACTAAAATATTGTAAGATTATCCTGTGCAGGCTATAGGACAAACGAATCAAAATGGCCGCCACTTCGAACTGGTTCCACTGCCCTTATATAGCCACTGTAATAGTATATTATGATACGAGTTTTATAAGAAGCATTTTGTAGCACGCATCTGTTTAGAGTACGACTAGAGTCCTTGTATATAGTAATATATACAGGGACTCTAAGTACGACGAGCGAAACGAGGAGTTCCCTAAATGAGTAGGTAAGTGCTACAAAATGCCTTATACACAAGGTATCATACAGTATTTTATCTATTTTGCCACTTGTTTAAACAAAATAATAAAATTTCAAAATCTAGGGAATTTCGCGGCAGTTGGCGACATTTGTGCGGTTCAATAAAGGCAGCTATTGACAGTTTGATATGTACACGGAGCGAAGTACCTATGGTTGACAACGTTAAAAAAATTAATTACTCCGTGATTTGTATTCTTATTATAGCATCGCTTTTTGTCTATTACGATACGCAAACGAGTGTCGTACTAGCATCAGTACGAACGCAAAGTAGATAATAGATATTAACGATACAAGTTTGATTATGAGCATCTTAACGATACGACTTTGATTGCCAAAACGAGGCAGTGAGCCGAGTTTTGCAGCAATCAAATGAGTCTCGTTAAGTGCCATAAGCAAACGTGTATTGTTCAATATTTTATTCATCAATAAATTCTGGTTTAATTTTTTTTTAATAAAAAATAAGAGTGCGGTAAAATTCATTACCGCACTGAGTGCGGTAATATCTAACCATTATCGCACTAAGTGCGGTAATGAAGCTCTTAAGGAAACTGAAATTAATTTGGTTAATAGTCTATAACAACACGGATGAAGATAATTGCTATTTAGTCCAGTCAAATGGTAGAAAATAGGGGAAATTTTTGATGGAGTTTTGATATTTGGTTCCTATATGTTTTTGGGTCGCTGTACACGAATATCAAGTGTGACAACAAGAATTTTGACCGGAAGCGCGTTTTTTCAAGTAAAAATTGTGTAAAAACCCCGATTTTTTAATTTTTTTAAAATTACTCAAAAGCTATCCAATTTCGTAAATATTAAACCTACATAAAATGGAAGAAGATAAAATTTTATGTACAAGAAATTTTTTCTCCGATCAATCGTTCCGCCGCGAGAGTGCCGCGAAGTTAGGTGTTAAAAGCAAAAAAAAAGGGAATTATCCCAGTTTATTTCAAAGTAACTCGAAAACTATCCATTTTTCATAAAGCAAAATGGTATACGAAATGAATCTTCATAAATGAAATGTTGGCAAACCGGACTCTCGCGTACAGCGACCCAAAAAACATATAGGAATCAAATATCAAAACTCCAAAACTTTCCCGTATTTTCTACCATTTGACTGGACTATAAATTCGCGGCGCTCTCGTGGCTGAACGATTGATCGGAGAGAAAAACCTCTGGTACATAAAATGTAGGAAATTTTATCCTCTCTCATTTCATGTTGGTTCGACATTTACGAAATTGGATAGTTTTCGAGTAATTTAAAAAAAAACTAAAAAAAAATTTCGTTTTTTACACCGTTTTTGCTTAAACAACGTGTTTCCGGTCAAAATTCTTGTTGGCAAACCTGATATTGGTATACAGCGACCCAAAAAGCATATAGGAACCATATATCAAAACTCCACCAAAACTTTTCCCTATTTTCGATCATTTGACTGGACTATAACTTCGCGGCGCTTTAGTCGGAGAAAAAAAAGTTCACGTACATAAAATGTAGGAAATTTTACCTTCCTTCATTTCATATAGGTTCAAAATTTACGAAATTGGATAGTTTTCGAGTATTTTAAAAAAACTAAAAAAAATCTCGTTTTTTACACCGTTTTGCTTAAAAAAATACGTCTTTTTAGTTCAACAAGCTAATGCTAAAAGGCCTACTTTTAGTAGTGATCGTAGAAAATAGTATTTTATTTAACAAGCATATAATGTAGGTTATATTATACGAGGATGAAGTTTACACCCGAGCCGAAGGCGAGTGTTGTAATCATCCAAGTGTAATACAGCCATTATATGCGTGTCAAATACAATATTTTATCTACAACTATGTATATAGTTGGTGACACTGCAAGTTTATGTCAAATTCGACGTTAACAGGTTAGGTTTTGCTTCAGTCTATGTCAAAACTGTCGCAAAACCTAACTTGCTAACCTCGACGTCAATGTCATTTATTGACAATCTAGCCCACTAATTAAAAAAAAATACCCTGTGGAATATGAAATTTCATATTCCACTAGTGTAATATGAGCCGCTTTTTGTATTTAGAGTTGGATATTTATAATGCACTTATTATTGGACAGTTGTAGATAATAGTTATTTACTATACAAGTGGGATAAGAGCATCATTAATATACGTGTATGTAAGCAAACAAGTATATTAACGATGCCTAAAATTGAGAAAAGTGCATTAAGAGAAATGTCAGATGTCATTTTCAAAAATATTTTAGTAGGCAAATGTCATTATGTCATTCATTTGACACTATTTCAGTTAGGTAATGAAGTCGTTACACCACTCAGTTAGGTAATGAAGCCATTACCTAACTGAACTTCATTACTTAACAGAAATAGTGTCAAATGAGTGACGTAAAGAGTTACTTATCCCACTGGAGTAGATCATATCAATTATTATGATCACGGCGCCATCCATGGCCTACCTCGACTGCAAAGCTAGAATTGTTCTGCCGATTATTGTAGAGTAGGTACTTTGTACCTGGGTAGAGCAAAAGACAACGAGTGATGTAATATGGCGACGTTGTGGGTATGTGTGGTTCGGCTTCGGTGTTTTAATACAGTTAGCTATCAATATTAGGCATTTACGAAAATTACACAGTGAGATATCTACCATTTAACAATCGTTAGTCAGATGATGTATGGATACAGGAATTTAAGTAAATAATTTCAGAACGTAGGTAGGTACCTGCTGTATAGTGAGCGGGGGTGAATGGCGGCCACTTAAGCTTTTTTTGGCATTACTACTATTATATGACATAAAATATGTTGTTGAGTGTAAAAATAAATAGTGGAGACCTTACTTAAAACAAGTTTTTATTGGTTTTGTGAAAATATCACGGTAAAAACTATTGAAACAGTTTCGAAAAAAATCTTCAATGGCCGGAATTAGCCTCATGTTGGGGGTAATTGTGGACGCATGTTGGTATTGCCCACACACTAGAGGTCGAGAACTATCGATAGTTGCCACTATCGATAATTTTCGATAGTTAGCTACTTCACTATCGATAATTATCGATAGTTTTCGATAGTACAAAAAAATATTAGAAAAACACACTATTACTTGGGTTTTATACATGCTTAGTACACTTAAATTAAAAAAATGTAAAAGAATCTGAAAATGCTTTATTTTTATCAAAATTCAAACATTTTTATGTAAAAATAAAATGAGCCTGGATCGCCGGTCGGAAGTTACGATTCCTGCGGAACTAAACGTTCTTTCGCTGTCCACTGTGGTGGCTAGTACACAAAAAAAAAATTTTGATAATAAATTTAATGGTGACAACCTGTTTCCTGTTATCTAAAAAAATCATTAATAAATTATGATTTCGATTTTTGAGATTGAAGTGAACTTGATCCTGAAAAATACGTACATACAGAATGAACCTTGCTAGGCTACCTATATCAAAATTATAACCTAATACTTACCTTTTTTTTTCTTTGTTGTTACTGAGCAAGTAATGAACTGCTCCATCGTCAAAAAATTTGGGAATTCTTTTAACCAACAGGCAACAAGGAATTTAATCGAGCGGCACGAGTAAACAAAATACGCGCAAAAATCACTTAGCACTAGCAAATTCAAGTTAACTCGTACGCAAATGTCACTCGCATCTGACATTCGACATTCAGTCACTAGGTTTCGCCCATATAATGTATAATACACGTAAATTGTCAGAATGTGGGTGTTGTTTTACCTGTAGATGCTATTGAAATTGACAGCATTGAGTTTTTCGTTAATAGTTTCTTTATGAGAAAAATCGAACTATCAGATACTATCGTCGATTGTTATAAAAATAATCGATATTATTCGATAGTCGAAACTATCAATAGTTCTCGACCTCTACCACACACCATTAGTTATTCGCAGTGGTCAAAAACAATTCTTTTTCTTTCTTGATTGGTACATTCTTTGTGAGCCCATTGGCCACAGAAGATACATTTGAGCCAAATTTCATTTTTTCCGTACTCGCCACATACGAGGCACACTTCTTCGGTTATTTCAGCTTCACCTACCTCACTTTCTTCAGAACTGCCCTCATCAGATACTTCCTGTACACGTTTTACTTCAGTGTTTGTTTTACACATTCTCTTAATCTTAGGACGAGGTATAATGGTAGATTTGCCCGTTTTGTGGCAATACCGGACACGGCCGGAATTTCCCCCAAATACTTGGCGGGAATTACCCCCATTTCCTGTACTCAATAAAGAATTTTATTAGTTAAAACATAGAAAAGTTAGGCTGAAATCTGTCTGGTTTTCCTGTTATGCTTGCTTTGGACTACGGTTTTTTAAGAAAATATTGTAATATGCTACAAGGAATGTTGTACATACCATTAAAGCCAGTGAATTTTTAAAAGAACACTCACTTTTTCGGTTTTATGTAAAGAACTTTGCAGCCACTTCCGCTATTGCTTTGGCGACTGAAATATGTGATGTTGGTATGTCCAGCGACATCTCTGTCTAACGGCGCAAAGCATATATAATCATATAAGAATATAATTGAGCGGCCGAAGTGGCCGGTATTCACCTCCGTTACCCTATCTGTAATATAATTTGATATGTACTAAACTGGGCGGTTATCCTCGGATTTTATGCGTCACGCTTCTTAATAGGGTGCACTAGTATATGTATTACATATATGGGTGCACTAGATACATATAGTTGACTTAGTACAATTCTCAAATCCTCGAGCTTTAAATACTGGGTGACCAGTACGGTCACCCGGTACTAAGCATTTGCATTTTTGAACTGGTTCAGCATGTCTAGTATGTATGTGGTGCATCGAAACTGAAATGGGCAAAATTCTGCTTATTGCATGAAATCGGCTGAAATTTAATTCATGAATTTGGTAGCAGCAATTTTAGCTTATTACGTGAAATAAGCAATAGATCGAGTTCCAGCAGGATCAAAGATAATATTAATAAATAATAACTAATAACACTAATATTGCCTATTTTGCGAAATGAGCAATAACCATGTTCGATTTTCTTATTACACAAATACTTCTGTACTTCATTATAGCCCAGTCAATTTTGACACCTAAAATCGCAAAACTGGATGTAGTTCGGATTTTTTAGTATGTTGTTCGGACCAGTTAGGGTGGTGTAAATCCAAGTTTGCAACTTCCAAAAACCTGTGCTCACTGCGTAATACGCGAAAAACTGCGAAATTTTTGGACTTTTTTCAGTTTTTGTTCTATCACTCATGAACCATGGGTTTTTTGACAATAGATTAGCAATGCTTTTTAAAGTGTATTAAATTTGTGACGAACTAAGCTTAACCACAGCTCTGTAAGTCCAAGAGGGACCAATCTATGTCACTTGAAAGATAGACCATTTTTTCCAAAAAATGAAAATTGAAGTTTTTCCCTTGTTCGGAGCAAAATATTGCCAAAACCGCTCGTCATACGAAAAAAGTAACTGGAAATGAAGTTGTAGTAAATTTAATTGGCTTTCATTAGAGGGTAGAACGAAGTCTGTAAGCCTAATAGGTCTCTTGCAATAATGAAAAACCAGAACACGGTAAAACTGGATTTTTGAAGAAATCAGCTAAATCTTTTCTATTACTTACTCGTAATTGTGTGTAATGGTACTAAAGGAAAAGCCATAAAATCATGTAAAAAAATGTACTGTTTATTATATACTAATTTTAAAAACAAATACAAAAAATGTCAACATTATATAAACTTTTCAAATATTTACGTACTTCGTAAAAAAACCTTTAAATTTATCAAATTCAATACAAAAATACCAGTAATAAACAAATTAATGAAGAAACTTCAAAAATGTGTATGAACCTTTGAAATTAATTTTAAACCAGTGGTTAGGTACATCATGAATCTGCCAATTTCATTTTTTTAAGGTCCACCAGGTTCAATGATTTCACTTTCTTCTCCCTCAGCTTCGTCCTCAAATTCGGTTGATCGTAGGCATAGTCGAAATCCTCGTCTTCCATTATTATAAGGGCGACGTTCTGGCATGATTTTCCGGAGCAGGTTGAGCATAGAGTTGAACACTTAAGCCCAGCTCTCGGCAAGTACATGCTCCCATGCATCCCTTCTTGCATTTGCAGGAAATCGTGTGGAGAAGGTGGGGTGGGGCTGGTTCCTTTTGAATGGAAATAGGGATGAGTCCACCTGAGCTCATTTCCCAACCCCACTCGGTGGCCTCCTTCTCCACCCCCAACCATTTTTGCACCTGATGGTAGGTGCGGAATGAATGAAAACGCGCTGCCTCTGTGGTTGGTGGCAATCGTGCCAAATTAACTTTGGCAGTCACTGCCATTTTCACAAATTGGTGAAAACGTAGGTCGTGGAGAGTGTGAGTGGCTGGATCTCCTCCGTAGAGAGCCACAAGACACTTTTCGCCGGCTTTCGCAATCGAATCATGGCTCACATCTGGGTGGAGGAAGATGGCAGCCATGTCTACCAGGGCCTGCTTCTTTTGAAATTGTCCCCACAATTTCATTTTCCCAAAAACACCACTGCAAGCGAGAAGTGTGGGGAATCCGGATGCGGGGAGAGGGTCAGAGGGTTCGAGCATCTTGGAAAAGAAGAGGGGATCGAGCCGTCCACCTGCCGATACCCTCCATACCTGAGTTTTAGACTCTAATGTTTCTTATTTAAGAAACGTAAAATAATTTAATTTAAAATATCGTGCCAGAATAGTCATTCTTTTGGGGCTAAAATTGCTCATTAATTGAATATAAAATATCTGAATGACAAAAAGTCGCCATTACAATCCAAGCACACTGTTTGATAGCTACAAAAAATAATTGTTAGTGTAAAAAGGTATTAAAATTATGAATTCATTTTTCACTACTGCAAATTATGATGTTATTATTATTCAAAAATGTTCTTATAATGTGAATAGAATTTAATAGAAGTAGATAAACAAAAGAACTTGAAAGAAATAATTTGTTCTTCAAAAATCCAGTTTTACCTTGTTCTGGTTTTTTCGTGATTGCAAGAGACCTATTAGGTCTACAAACTTCGCTCTGGCCTACAATGAAAGCCAATTAAATTTACTACAACTTCATTTCTAATTACTTTTTTCGTAGGACGAGCGGTTTTGCCAATATTTTGCCCCGAACAAAGACAAAACTTCAAATTTTCATTTTTGGGAAAAAATGGTCTATCTTTCAAGTGGCATAGATTCGTCCCTGTTGGACTTACAGAGCTACGGTTGGGCTTAATTCGTCAGAAATTTAATACACTTTAAAAAACAACTACCTGTCTGTGGTCGAGAAACGCATGGTTCATGAGTGATAGAGCAAAAACTGAAAAAAGTCCAAAAATTTCGCAGTTTTTCGCGTATTACGCAGCGAGCACAGGTTTTTGGAAGTTGCAAAGTTGAATTTACACCACCCTAACTGGTTCGAACAACATACTAAAAAATCAGAACTACATCCAGTTTTGCGATTTTAGTCTTTTTTTGTGTCGTTTTTGACTGGGCTATTAGGCAACTGACTAAAAAGCATTAATTTGTAATATGTATATTCCGCTCTTTCAGATCGCAGACTAAACTGGCATCTAACGCAATAGCAACGTGTCTAGTCTGATTTTGCAGAGTTATTTCACAGGCTTCAGGTATGTCTGTAAATAATTTATTATTGTCGGATAATATAACAAGTACTACTTTCACTTTCGCTGATTATTTTTATGAAAATTAGGTACTTATGAGTTATTTATTTATTTATTTTACAAATCAACAACGGAGTACAATAGGAAAGAAAATAAGCTATGCTAAATGTTCTGCTACTCTACTTACATTTATGGGCTGCGCAATGGATTCTGGAAATCTGTGTGTGCAGCTCCTAATTCACTTTGTTTTTTACATTGAGGTATTATGCAATTCTACATTGTCTGTATGGAGTATTGATTATTAATACAAAGAGCGTGTGTGGTCGTCTGGTAAAGTGCAGTTTTTGTTGCTTTTTATGGTTAAAACGCACGATATAACCTAAAAATGCACTTACATTTTTGAATTATTTTATTTGATAGATGAAACAAAAACAAGTTTGTTTGTTTGTTTGTTAATGCACAAGGTCTAGGCATGCAGAGTACCAGGTACCTTAGACACCGACTGCTTTGGTCATATGGTCAAAGTCCTACTTAGAATTTTGCCGAGACTAAGGAGTTCCAACCCTAGCAAGGGATCTTTTACATGCTACACATCGTAGTAACACGGGACCCACGGCTTTACATCACTTCCGAATGATGGCATTCTGTACAGGCTTTCATCTGCATTTTTTTTTTTTGAAAACCTTACCGGGACTGGGAATCGAACTCGCGACCCTTAGATTAGCAGTTAGGATGCTTACCACTGAGCTACCGACCCCGGCAAAAACAAGTTAAGTTGTACCAAATCGATAATGGTGAAGTGCTGTATTGTTAGTATGGTACAAGGTCTTATTGGCTGATGTTCTAAATTTAAGATATGATAAATTGGCAATCAATTCCATGAATTAAATTCTCACGTAAATGTGGAAAAAGATTGTTGGCAGTTATAAAATTTTTTCAAATGTTGCTTATGAATCGATTAATTAAAATTCTTAAAATAACAGGTTAAGTAGTTGGATAATAATTAGTCTGTTTTCTCAACCCTTGAAAATTATTGCTGATTTGTATCACTTATTGAGTTGATCCTGCACATATTTACATACACATTTCTTTTGAAAATAATCTTCCCTCACTAATTGGAGTGTTTAGTTTTCAATAAAAGTAAATATTTACCACATATAATAATAAATTCTTTAAATACGTATAATAAAATTAAACATTTGTTTGAAACAACAACATTTTTCTTGTGTTTTGTGTCTGTTAGCGTTCTACAAAATATTATTGATTTACATTTTGAATACCAGTTTCATAATTGGGAATTACGTCCTGCTTGGTGTGAAACTAATTTTAAGAATATTTTAAATTTTTTCAAATCAGGCGGTAGATAAAACATTTTGTTTTGAGGTAAAGTACCTTTTATGTTCCAAATATGGCAAAACGTTATTAAGAAAAATTGTTCAGAATGTAAAATTAATGTCCCATGCAGAATTTTAGAAATATTAGCTTAATTTTATGAAACTGTGTGTGTTAGAAAGAATGACAAAATTCATAACCTCAAAACTATCTTTTAAAATAATTTAATATGTCTTCACTCCTTCAGAAATAATGTGTTTCAAAAAAATTCTAGCTTAGGCGGACTGTGACGATTTCATGAAAAGCAACTGGTTTTATAAATTTTAATTCATAGGTTTATTGTGCCTAAAATGCAAGATAATGGTTTAATTTAAATATCTAATCTGTATCACTCAAAATACCCTAATCGCTATCGGAATTATCATTTGCTATATTTGTAACAAATGGCTCAACATTTTCCATGTACTCTTTTTTGTACGAATTTTCATTAATTTCAAGAGCATGTAGGTCTTCCAAGTTTGAGGGGTAATTTGTTCTAACACTTTAATCCACATTTTTGATACCTACCATTTCTTCTGTAAATGTTTCCATTCTCTCCAATGGGTTTGCTGTAGTAACCTCCGTTTTGCTATTTCCCTTCGAAATACTTTTTAAGCAGTGCTAATACCATTGCTTGGCTGTGCGAATTAAGCGGTTGACCCTCCTTTATCTCAACCAACAACGTCAACAGAAAAATGTCATATGGCACGGCGCCTGTAAAAAATGACCGTAAATCTAAAAAATTTGTAAAAGGCTTTACCCAGAATTTCCCTCGACATTGTGACACTAAATAATTTTAAAAATGAAATTAAGTTAGGAGTAAAATATCTTCACGTTTCTAATAAATTAAATAAATTTTCAAATTAAAAAAAAGTTACCAGTGGTCGAATTTGAAGGGCAGGCGGACCGCGTATGCAGTCCCAACGTTTTGTGGGATATTGCAAGCGAACGGGCTATTTCTACCTGAGCTACGAAGCACCGACCCTTCGAATTCCTGCGTTGCAGCTGTATTAAGTAACGCACTAATTTGTTGCTCCTTTTTGTACCGTAGAACATTTGTTCTGTATGTATTGGGGCCCATTTTTATTAAGAATAAAGCCTGCGGCCCTGCGCTATGTACAAATTATTATTTGTATTTACCTATTGCTAACTTAAGTAAAACATAAACAACATTTTATTTTTTGAAGGTGTTCACCCTGTATACATACAAAGAGTGAGTATCCTTTTTTAGCATACCCTACTCTCCATAGAACGTCTTTCGTAACTTGAAAATAATTTGATGACGTCAAACCGTACTTATGAGAATTCAATCGGCTTAAGATCGCTGATATTCTAAGAACACCTAGATAGGTTAGCTGTTTTGGCCATTGAAGGGAAAATTTTAAACGGAATTAACATGAATGATCTTACTGATGTTGCTTGGACGAAGTCAAGAAAGGTGCTTCTTTAATTTCTCTTTCTTCTTGTTTTGTTTCCATAATATGCATAAGTTACAGGAATTTTATTTTGTTTTTGATGTTTTTTTTTTTTTTTTTTTTTTTATTGGTTTAGGTGTACCAACTACGAGGTTATATGACACCCTAAAAATACAGTTAATATTTAAACATTTATACTGAAAGTTTAGATTCTTTAATAAATTCACACACTTGGTTTATAGTCTGAGGATTGTCATCAAGGATATCTTGAATGGTGATTGGTAACTTAGCTGTTTGTCTGTTCCTTTCATATTTTTTGCAGTCTTCTAGTAGATGTTGAACAGTTATAGGCGATTTACATTCATCACATACAGGTGGTTGTTCATGTGTAAAGAGGTATTGATGGGTTATGATGGTGTGGCCTATTCTGAGTCTAGTTAGTAAAATTTCTTCCGCACGGCACTTTCTGTATGACGTATTCCACGCACCTACCACTGTTTTAATTTTCCTGAGCTTGTTTCCTGTTGTTTGTTCCCACTGTTGTTGCCATGTTTGTAGTACTTGTGCCTTACAGTAATTTTTGAGGTCTTCGTCGGTGACTTTATTTAGTGTTTCAGTTTTCCTAGTTGCTGCCATCTTTGCTCCCTTGTCCACCCTTTCATTGCCTGGAATGCCACTATGACCCGGAATCCAAGTAAAAATAACTTCTGTGCCAGTCTTATGTAGGTCTTGAAGATGCTGCTGTATTTGTTGTACAATAGGGTGTAGTGAATACATCTGATTTATACATTGTAGCGCGCTTTTAGAGTCGGAGCATATCAGAAATTTTTTGCAGGTATGGTACTGTATCGTTTGGAGGCACTCTGCTATAGCTACAAGTTCTGCTGTATAGTTGGACACTAAGTTGTGTAGTTTAAAAGCAATAACTGTGTTTTTAATTGAAAATGCATATCCTGTATGGTTTATGGATTTGGAGCCATCTGTGTAGCATATTTCATAATTTGGAAACTGGGCACATAGTTCTGCAAACATAGCTTGATATTGTAGGTGGGTTGTATCTTCCTTTAGGTGGTTTGATAGAGATAGGACGTTTTTTTGGTAAGGTGTTAACCAAGGGTACAGGAAAAGGGGTGAGTCAAAAAAGTTTATAGATTTAGTATCTATGTTATACTTTTGGAATGTATATGTTGCTCTGAGTCCTATTGGTCTGGGTTTTCTTGGACATTTGTTAAAGTTACGAAAATTTACAGGGTCGAAGATTTTACTTCTTATAAATTCGTTTTTGTTACTCAACAAAGTTATGCTGTATCTCATTAGTAGTACATCTCTCCGAAGGTGTAGAGGAGGTTCGCCAGCTTCCACACAAACGCTCGACACTGGACTTGTGCGATACGCTCCTGTTGCAATTCTGATACCGGTATTGTGTATTGGATCTAGTAGTTTTAGATACGAATCTTTCGCAGAGCCATATATAGCGCAGCCATAGTCTAATTGGGATCTGATTAACGTTTGGTACATTTTCATTAGTGTTTTCCTGTCTGCACCCCAGGATTTATTATTCACTGCTTTGATGATATTTAACGAGTTTAGACACCTTGCCTTTAACATCTTTATATGTTGAATCCATGTGAGGCGCTGGTCAAAGGTTAAACCTAAGAATTTAACCGTATTTGCGATTTTCGTAGGGATTTTATTTAAAGTTAGTTTCATTGGCAGCTTTCTTCTCAACCTACTGAAATTTACACATACTGTCTTATTTGTCGAAAATTTAAATCCCGTTTGCTTTGACCATGTTTCTAGGTCATTTATGGTTTCTTGTAGAGATTCTTGCGCTATTTGTTGGTTGTGAGAACGTATGAATATTGTAAAATCATCCACAAATAGACTAGCTTGGACAGGTGCCTTTACAACGCTTGCAATATCATTTATCCCAATTAAAAAAAGTGTACAGCTCAGTGTAGATCCCTGTGGTATTCCATTTTCTTGTATGTGTTTGTTAGATGTGGTGTTTCCAATTCGTGCTTTTATAAATCTTTTGTCTAGGAAGTTTTCAATAAAAATAGCTAACGGACCAGAAAAATTCCATTGTTTTAGCGTTTTAAGTATTTTGTATCGCCATACAGTGTCGTACGCCTTTTCCAAGTCAAAGAAAATTGCTGTTAGGAATTGTTTGGATGCAAAAGCATTCAGTATTTCTGTTTCCAGCAGAGCTGCGTTATCAATAGTAGAACGTTGTCGCCGAAAGCCTGATTGAACGTTGCTTATGAGGTTCTGTTGTTCTAGTGTCCAGATAAGTCTTTTGTTTACCATTTTTTCCATGATTTTGCATACACAGCTTGTAAGTGATATCGGACGATAGCTGTTCAGTTGGTGTTTATTTTTGCCGGGCTTCAATACTGGAATGATTGTGGCCAATCTCCATTCTGTGGGGAATGTGCCCTCATACCATATTCTGTTATATATTTTCAGCAATTGAATCTTTGCTTGGTTTGGAAGGTTTTTAATCATTTGATTGTGTATGTCGTCAGGTCCTGCCGCTGTATTTTTTGTTTCGTTTATAGCGTTTGTCAGTTCCATCATGCTGAAGGGTTGGTTATATTCTTCTCTACTGTTACCCTCAAATGATATTTTAAATCGTTCTTCTGTTTCCTTAACTTTTTTGAATGCAGGATTGTATTTAGCTGGAAGTGATGATTCAGCATAGTATTTTGCAAATTCTTCTGTAATCTGTGAAGGTTCGGTAATTATTTCGTTATTTATTTTTATAGCTGCAATAGGTTCGAAAGTATGTTTTCCATTTATTCTACGAATGTTATTCCATACTACTGTAGGACTTATTGAGGAGTTTATTTGGGAAACAAATTTTTTCCACGATTGTATCTTCCCTTGTCTAATTAGAAGCCTGGCACGTGCTCTGTTTCTTTTGAAAGCTATTAAATTTTCTAACGTTGGATATTTGCGATATATTCTTAAAGATTTCTTTCTTTGTTCTATGGCGTTTTTAATATCATTGCTCCACCAAGGAACTTGGCCGATGAATGTGTTTGGATTTGTTTTTGGTATCGATTGTTCGCATGCATTTTGAATCTTTCCGTTTAGGTGTTTAATAGCTTTATTTATGTCATCATCTATTATTTCTATGTCATTTAAACAGTTTTGGTATAAATTCCAGTTCGCTTTATGAAAAGCCCATCTTACTGGTTTATTTATGTTTATATTACTATTTACTTCGGTGAAAGATATAAATATGGGGAAGTGGTCTGAGTTGCAAGTGTCGTTGTGTATTTCCCAATTAACATATGCCTGGATGGATGGACTTGCCAGTGATAGGTCTATAGCCGAGAAAGTTCCATTCGCTAAATTCATATGAGTGTGTTCTCCATTGTTTAATAACGATATATTTGGATTGTGTATTAGTATTTCATCAATCATTTTTCCGATTTTGTTTTGATTATTTGATCTCCAAGTATGACTATGTGCGTTTAAATCTCCCAATAGTAAGTATGGTTTATGGAGTTGGTCTATTACTATTTCAAGTTCTTGCTTTAGGGGGACATTGTCAGGTGGGACATAAATATTGCATATTGTTAACATCTGACAGACATTCACGTATTTTGATTTTTACAGCTATTATTTGTAGGGTAGTATTTAACTGAATTTGCTCTGCATACACATTTTTATGTATCAATGTGGCTACTCCGCCACATGCTATTGTACCTTGGGTGTAGTCTTTTCTGAAAACCTGATAGTTTGGGGTTATTTAGTTTATGATTTGGTAGTAGGCGGCTTTCTTGTATGCATACTGCAGTTGGACAGTAAGTTGCTATTAACTGTTTGTTCTTCAATTTGGAAAAATAACCGTTGCAGTTCCATTGAATTATTTTTGTTTTTTTGTTGGCCATTTTTGAATATTTTTATGGTTTACTTAATAAAACTCTTGGTCTTCTTGTGATTCAGATATATCGCTTGATATGTCTGTTGGTTTCCAGCTGCTTGTCGAATCTTCATCATAATATTCTACTTTAAGAAGTTTAATTAATTTTGTAAATCTCGCTTTAATAGTTCTGTGTCTTAGATGCTTGTAAATATCTTGTAGCGTAGCTATAATTTCTTTTGTATTGGTCGAAAAGTTGTTAATAACTGAGAGGGGTGTGGTGCTGCCTTTCGTGAGGTCGATCATTTTGACAAGTGATTCATATGAGATAGCGTAGTTGCTTTCATTTTCCTCAATCAATGTTTTCACAGGTTCAAGGTAATCTTTCGCTGTCATGTGTGATGTTTCTGAGGTCTTTCGGATTTTCTTTCTTCGTGCTGGAGTCTTCCATTCTGTATTATCTATGGGATTTTTTTCATCTACGTTTTGTAAGTTTGTCTAGGATGTATTGTTTGGAAGTTTTGCTCTAGGGATAAGGATGTAGGAATTTCATCCGGAGATTGTGGGGCAGGTCTTTTGTTTGGTTGCTGGTTTTGATTATCTGTATCCACTGTCATTCTTTCTTCCACTTTATATTTGCACTTCGTTGCTGTGTGCCCAGTTTCTTTACATATGAAGCATTTGATTTCATCTCCTGTTAAGAATATTCGGTACTTTTCGTTTTCAAAGTTTATAATGATTGTTTCTGGTATGACTAAATTATCTTCTAGTGTTACATATGTCTGTCTTCTAAAGCTATATATATGACTATATTCATCTTCGGTTAGCCCAGCTTTTAGAAAAGTTACTGGTGTTATTGGTTTAATGTTTATAGCTTGAAGTGCATTTTTAACAAATTCGTGTGGTATACATGGTGAAACGTTCGACAAAACTATTCTTTTTGCCGGTGTTATCAATCTGCGGGTTGGGATTTCTACTTCTTTTACTTTTATGGTTTTGTGGTTTGAGATAAATTCCTCAGCTATTTCTTTGGATTTCAAGTACAAACATATGCGCCCGTTGGACATCCTGGAGGCGAATACAATGTTTTTACCGCCTATTTTAGACCCGACCGCTATAATATAATCTCTAATCGATAGTCCGTCAGCAGATGTAAGCACTATTGCTTGCTCTTGGTTGGGTATGTTACAGGTGACTTGGCCACATTTGCGAAAGATGTTTTGGGTGTGTTTAGTTGATTTTGATTATCAGTAGTTTTTAAAGCTATTTCATTTGTCTTCTGTGGCTGCCTGTAGTCAGAGCAGCCCTCAGTGGTTTCATTCATATTAGGTAGGATTAGTATTTATGATCTAAGTGTTTCCTAGATTGAATGTAAAATTGTTATACATTGCCTGGTTTTTTAACTATTTCGCACTCGGATACTACGTTGCACACGGCTTCGAATAACACACACGTCCGTTCTTAACCGTAGTACAAACCGAACTCGTTTTTGATGTTTTTTTTTGTCTTGTTAAAATATTTCCTAATAGCTGGTAAATATAACCAAAATATAATATGTAACTTTTACTTTTTTATTCCTCTGCAAAAGTTGTATGTATCATTGAATACCTATTTATTCATATGATTTTTTTTTTTTAAACAAACATTTTCTAAACCAAATGTTTGCGATTAAGATAGAAGTTCAAAAATACCTTCTCTTCTCTGAAAGGGTAGTAAAATATTACATCACTGTGGCCCTGGAGAAGAGAACTGTCTTCAAGCGACTATAAGTGTGGTAATAGTCATAAAATATAACTTCATCAAGTAAAGGGAACTAAGGAACCAATAAAATGCAAGCTGCGCAAAGAGGTACATTCTCGTAAAAAGCACAAACGCCACCTTGCTATTCTGTCAGATGGAAATGTGTAATTTCCAGGTGTCCAAGTGCTGTTGTCAATTAGTTTTGTTGTTCTTGATCAATTGTTGTTAGTATTGCTCTTCTTCGTTAGTTATTTTTGTTATTGTTTACCTATTACCAAATATCAAAACTCCCCTATTTTCTACCGTTTGGACTATAATTTCGCGGCGCTTTTGCGCTGAACGATTTATCAAAGAAGACAACCTCTCCTACATAAAATGTAGGAAATTTGATCCTCCTTAATTTCATATAGGTTTAACATTTACGAAAAATGGATACCTCTCGGGTAATTTTAGAAAAACTAAAAAAAATCAAAAGCAAAAGTAAAAGAGCACGGTAACTCAACGTGTACACCACGCGTCGTTTACATGTTGAGTTGCCATGCTCTTCTATCCCTTCCCTTGCAAAAAAGAGTTTCGTCTCTGGCGTGGTTTACACGTTGAGTTACCGTGCTCTTTTGCTTTTCCTCCTGATGAATCCCTTACGAAAGTGGGCGAAACGTTGAGTTTTTCGACCTCAATAACGACACGGTCCAATCCCGGAAGTCGTTTGTTACTTAAAGTTTGAAATTGTTTGCGAAATGGGGTCAGGATAATATGACTTCAGAAATACACTTGGAAAAAGGGTTAAATATCTAACAGAAAGACCAAACCAATGATTTCAGATTATGTTAAAATCAAAATTTTGTATTCATTTTAAATTTTTATACAACAAACTAGTGTTATAGATCAGTTTCTAATTTTATCAACTATTTATATATTTCAAAACAAATTTTTCGTAGGTATACACCTCTATTTAGCAGAATTTTTTTGTAAACCATCAGTGTGCAGTTTTGACACAGACTGACACAAAACCTAACCTGCTAACCTCGAATTTGACATAGACTTACAGTGCCACCAACATATTATTCTTGATGTACTCTCTTTCAATATGGCCGCCGTAGCTGAAATCGGCTACTCGAACATCAAAGGCACCAGTGCGAGTGTCGCTTCCGAGTCCGTTAAGTGTTTATTCTGTTTTTCTACCTTTAGCTGTAAGGCTGGTGGCGTTGAGTCTTGTATTTTTGTTTCCACTGTTTTCTACCTTGCGTTAGATTTTGTATTCCATCCCATCTCTACTTCCCTGATTTTGTTGATCCATTTTGTTCTCGGTCTTCCTTTTTTATTTTTTGCCGGCACTCGCGTTTCGAACACTCGTTTTGTAAGTCTGTCGTCCGGCATTCTACACACATGTCCAAACCATCTGAGTTGCCCTTCTATGATTTTTTCGTTGATAGATTCTATTTGCAAGTTTTGTCTGAATGTTTCATTTCTTATTTTGTCCTTCTTGGTTTTATTTTCTATTTTTCTCAGAAACCTCATTTCCATTGCATTAATTCGGGATGTTTTTCTTTCTGTTAGTGTCCACGTCTCACTACTATATGTGATTGTTGGCCTGACCACTGTTTTTACGACTTCGGTTTTTATCTTTTTCGGCACTTCCCTTTTTCCTAGAAAAGTGGTCTTGATTAGGTTGAATATATTTGCCGCTTTTTCCCATTTTATCGTTTAATTCGTTATCAATTTCCCATTTTCTTCTATTATTGCGCCTAAATATTGAAAATGTTCTACTTGTTCGATTTGTTTTCCATCTAGACTTATTTCATGGGTTTTCTTTGTGTTTGAGATTATCATTGTTTTTGTTTTCCGATACTGATTTTCAGTTTATTTTCTTTAGTTCTTCCTCTATTACTTTAAGGTTATATTGTAAGTTCTTCTTCGTATCTGCTATCAAAGCCATGTCATCTGCAAACGTCAGTTATGTCAGCTGTGTTTGTCTCATTTGCCAGTATCCCAGTTGTAGTTTTTTTATCTTTTTCTTGGATTTTTTTATTGCCTCATCTAATACCGTTGAGAATAGCAGTAGGCTTAATACACATCTTTGCTTGACTCCTTGGCTAGTTTTCCAATTCCTTGAATTCTTCGTTATTTGTTCTTACTATGTTTGTCATTTCTTTGTACATGTCTTTTATAATTTCTATGATATTTTTATTCGCTCTCCTTATCTGTAGCATTTCCCATATGTCTTCCCTTCGTATTCTGTCGAACGCTTTTTCCAAATCTATAAAGCATATGTGTATTTCTCTATTCTTATTTATTATTTTTTCACTTGCTTGTCTAATTATGAATATGAGATCTTGCGTACTTTCTCACATTGTGTGTCTTCCAGCATTGTCTCTACTTTGTTTCTTACTTTTTTTTTCTGTTATATTCTTCCAAATATTTTCCCTGGAATACTGGAGAGTGTTATTCCTCAGTAGTTGTTACAGTTTCTTTTGTCTCTTTTCTTATGTATAGATTAATATAATGTATGTTTTCCAATCCTTCGGTATTTTTGCATTCTTTAATGCATCATTCATTATTTTGATTCGTTTTCATTCTATTTATTCCTTCTTTTCCCATGTATTTTATCATTTTCGGGGTGATTTTGTCTACTGGGTGCTTTGCCTAGTTCTATCATTCTTATGGCATCTTCTAGTTCTGCTTCTCTTATAATTTCTATTTCTTGATCTTCATTTTCTTCCTCTTGATTTTGAACATCCGTGTATGTTAGCTCTTCAAAATATTCTCTCAATCAATCTATTATTTCATCTTCTTTAGTTATTATATTTCCAACCTTATCTTTTATATTTAGCATATTATATTCCTTGTTTTAATGTACCATAAAATAGTTTTTGATTCTCTCTATAGCTTTCTGTCATTTGATGTCCAAATTTCTCCATGATTTCTTATTAACCTCTTGGATTGTTATTTAACACTTGAACCCTGAGATGGTAGTGCCAACCTCTCCCCAGAAACGGACATAAGCATCTTTCCGAAAAATGAGTTTAGGGAATACAACCCAGAAATACTCCTTCTTTAACCTGACTACCACTATACTGGCAGACCACGTGTTTTTACGGACCTTAGACATATCCGGTGAGCAATTGTCGTGTTTGCTTCAGGACTGACAAAAAATATGAAGAGTTAAACTAGGTAGAAGTTCTTGCCAGTAAAGTGGTAGTCAGTACATTATTGTATACCAAAGATACCACTATAGTGGTAGTCAGGGTTCAACGTGTTTTAACTTCTTTTTTCTTTGTATATCTCGTAATTTTCGGCTCTTTTTGAGATTAAATAATTTGTCCACATCTCTTTTTTGGTCTTTACTTTTTTCCGTATTTCATCTGTCCACCATTCATTTTTTTCTCATGTTGTTTGTTATTTTCGCTTTGCCACAGCTCTCTTCTGCTGCTGTCATTATGCTGTTTTTGAGGTGTTCCCATTTTTCTTCTATGCTTGGATTTTTTTCTTTACCTTTTAGTTTTTCATCTACTAGCTTTTGGTACTTTTCCTAAGCATTTTATTTTTACAGTTACTTTTCCCCTTCTTTTGTCTATTTCTCCTTCCTTTATTCTTTTCAGTTTCATTATCACTAGGTAGTGATCATTTCCTATCTCTGCTTCTTTTTTGACTTTTATATCCTATACTCTTTGCCATTTGTTTTTGCTCACCAGAAGGTAATCGATGATTGATTCTCATTCCTGCTCTCAGATACTCTTGTGTATTCATGTATGTTCTTATGTTTGAATTTTGTGTTTGCTATGATTAAATTATTTTCAATACATACTTCTATTATTCTTTCGCAATTATTATTTAATGCCTTTTTCTCCCTTTTTGCCCATGTATTCTTCCTTTTACTCTATTTTTATTCCAACTCTCCATTATTATTAGATTTTCTTCCCCACTATCTATTTGCTTTTGTAACTCGCCGAAGAATCTATCCCTTTCTTCTTTTCTTGTGTCCTCATTTTCCCATATGCTATAAATATTGTCCATATTTCTTCGTCTACCATTTTTATTTTTACAGTTAATAGTCCTTCGTTTACATATTCTTCTTGTATAATGTCATTTAGATTGGTATGACACCTGCAAAAATAAAAGAAAGTCAATTAATATAATATAAATCGGTATCGATATGAATAACGTATAAATGTTCATTCAATGCACTGTTTTGAAGCTCAATTGAGTATAGAATGGCCCAAAGCAAGTGGTTTAAATTGTTTAAAATTGTTTATTGTTCATATGAGATACATTGCAGAATGTTGCAATGTGCTGAAGTATAACTTACTTTTGTTAGTGTGACGGTTTGTTTATAATCTAGGAAAGTTTCAAATATGTTTATAAAATGATAGATAAATATTGATAACCTAAAAAAATTACCTTTGTCAAAATTTTAATTAGATTGATTTAAGTTGGTAATTAATAAATGTTCCTTCTGAAAAAAGTGCGAAGAGAGGGAATAACAAATTGTTTATGTTTGGAAAAAAAAGAAGGAGGCGGTAGAAAAAATTATAAAATTGTGACAGATATAAAATTATTCTTCCAAAATTAATGTAAAAGCTAACGAACTCTGGGTAGAATTTAATTAGAACATTGTTAAAAGTGATTATTAGTGCACGTTATCTAAGTTAAAGAACTGTTGTTATAATTGGAAGACACCAACACAGAAGCTGTAGAATCAAGCGAGTTCCAAGGGCAACTTCTAGCAGAGAAGGTTGCAGACACGTGGCTACAATGAAAACGCAAAGTGAGTCAATTTAAAATCAATTCTCAGTACTGAGCTACGAACAATATAAATGCAAAAGATTAAAAGGCCTATAGAAATTTTGAATTTTATTTAAGTTGGATTTATAAAGTAAGAGTGGTTTGTAAACCTAAAGTTTAAATATTTACTTAATTACTGGAAGTGTCATCAACAAAATTTGTTTAAATTGTCAAAGTACCAGCAACTTCAAACAAATATTAACAATTACTTTTAAATTAAAGGATTATATAACAAAACTGATAATTGTCATTTAAAGGTTATAATTGATTACATAGTAAATAAAATCTAAATATTATCTTCTGAAATATCTTATTTAATTTTAAAAAGTACATTGTAATAGACTGCAGTGTCTTGTCAAATAAAATGCAACAGTTATCCTACAGATTAAGAGAAATTAAGAGCTAGCTGAGTGAACAATTATATATAAGAAAATATCTACAACAAGGTAGGTTTTATGATGATTAAACTTTTTAAGGAAGAAAAGGTACAGTTAGGTTTTAAAATAACTTTGTTCGTAGCAATATATAACACAGCACTTCAGGCCTTGAGGCCTATGGCTTCTATTTCTTTCTTCCATACTCTTCTGTCTTTTTTCTTCTCTTTCCAGTTTTTGAGTCCAAAACTTTTGATATCTTCTTGTACTTCACTCCACCAGGATTTCTTGGGTCTACCTTTTCTATTACTTCCTTCCGCCTATTGTTTAGTGCTTTTTTTGTCCAATCATCATCCTTCATTCTTTCTATATGACCTAGCCATCTCAGTCTATTTTGCCTCACTATCGTTGTTATACTGAGTTCTTTGTAGATTTCACTTAGTTCCATGTTTGTTCTTCTTCTCCATGTGTCCCCTTCTTTTATTCCTCCCAGTATTCTACGTAATACTTTCCTTTCCCAGATTTCCAAATTTTTTAAATTTTCTTTTGTAAGTACCCATGTTTCACTCCCGAAGGTTACCTCAGGTCTGATCGCCGTTCTGTACACTCTTAAGTTCAGCGTTCTTTGTATATTTTTGTCCTTCAGTAAATTCTTAAGAGCTCAGCGCATCTCATAGTTATTCTCCTCTTGATATCGCTTCCTTGGTTTCCTTCGCTTGTTATCTCCTGACCCGAGGTACACCATACTGTTTACGATGTTGAACTTGTATATTTTATCTATACTGTTTGATTTAACGGTAACATTTTGGTTTTCTTCCTGTTTTCTGTTCCCTAACACCATGTATTTAGATTTTTCTTCTAGGTAAGTGTTTCTTCTTCTCTGTGGAGTCCTTCGCATTCCACCCGTAGCGATTGTATGGATTGCAGAATTGCCTCCATCCTACTGGTACTTCGTTGTTTTGCGTATATGGGCTCCTTTAGCAGCGTTTGCTCGTCTTTCTGATGCACCAAACGCGAGTCGCTTGTCCGTAACGCGCTTCTTGTTTTGAGATACGGTGCGGTCTGCAAGATTCGGCCTTCCTGGGGTGACCTTCCGCCGTTTCGCTGTATTTAGCGGTTTTGATTCACTCGTCGTAGGTTGTTCCTTCTGCTGGTGTTTGCACTGCACTTCACTTTATCCGCCCGTGCACTTTCCACCTATTAGGCATCTGCGTGTGACGTCAGAGTTTCAAGGTCATTCAGTTTGGAGTACACACATTGACACGTGGGTGTGTATTTGGTGCTTTAAAGGTTAAACAGTGTTGTGCATATTCTTAACGATCGTTTTTTTACTTTAAAAACGAAATGCATTTATAGAATGCCGTTTTGCATTGTTGTGGGTTGTGGTAGTACATCTCTACGAGATAAAGATGTACATTTTTACAGAATTCCTTCTAAAAATATCCATAAGGGACAAGAATCAGATTTTCTTAAAAATAGAAGGCAGCAATGGGTAAACTCTTTCAAAAGACAAGATCTTACCGAAAGCAAATTAAAATATGGACGTGTGTGTTCCAAACATTTTCTAACAGGTAAGTAATTTATAAAAACCGTACTACTTGCCTTGCTAGCTGTGCTCCAGTTTTTGAATTTTTGTACCAAGAAATACACAATAACATTGCGACATTATTAATTTCTCTTATTATGGGGTATTAGTACTTGATTTTTATAATTTTAGGAAAGCCTGCAAAATCTGCAGATGTAGATAATCCAGATTGGGTACCTACGCAAAATATATATTTTTAATATTTAATTTAATATTTTTAATTATAATGAGTTGAATACAGCTGTTTAGTTATTTTTTAAATATTTTAGTTAAGGAAAATTTTTCCAGCTTTTTATAATAAAAAAACTTGTATCCATAGTTTATAAATGTAAATATGTTAATAAATGTAATATAAAATGTATAAATAAATGTTTATCGTAAAAGTGACTTATATTTACCTGGCCTAAGATTACAACGTTTGCCTCACATTTTTGGTATAAATTTTCTGCACCCAACCACAGGCCGCTTGTTTGTAGGCTTCTAATCCATTATATGCTTTCATTTGTTCAAAAGTATACGCACTAATATCATGCACTAAGTAGTTAAATATGTCTGGGTATAATATTTTTGGATAATCATTGACGTTTGTGTAAGGGTCCACTTTAATAGCCAACATTTTCTCTCTGTATCGCCGAGAATGCACGTCATCTAATGACTTACAGTACTGGCTATACTCAGAAGCCATTTTAATAACAAATATTACACTGTGGCTCAAAAAACGTCTCAAAATAACAGTCTAAAAATAGTACAACTACGCACTTTACAGCAGTTATTACACTATGGCAGAAAAAAAACGTCTCAAAATAACAGTCTAAGAACACAACTATATACTTTACAGTAATTATTTCACTATATGGTACCAAAAACGTCTCGAAATAGCAATCTAAAAAAACACAACTACACAGTTTACAGCAAGACTGCAATACACATCCAACGTATTTGGAGGTTATGTGTGTACTCCAAACTGAAAAATCGCGTGACTTTTGTCACGTGATGCAGATGTCTAATTAATTCACTTTCTGTTGTTTGTTTTCACTTTAATTTAGATCCGCGAGTCAGGGCTGTGCTTGACAGCTTGCTGACGTCACATTATATCCTAAGGTATAGTATTCCAACCAGAAATTGGAAAGTTATTTAAAATCAGGCCAGCATTGAGAACAGTAAGTCACTTCGTAATTTAATTCATAAAATTACTGTTCGATTGTCATTTAGTGACACTTCGATAATAACCTTAAAATTTGACAGATGCATTGGGAAGTTTGGAAGACATATACGTTTTTCAACATTTTCTGTGCTACTATACGGTTTAAAAACCCAACTAGTACCTACTTAAATCATGCACAATATTACAATGCCGTAACAAAACAGTTACATGTACAATTTGCCGATGAACTGTCATTACTTGAAAGCTGATTGACATTAGAATATTATTT
Organism: Agriotes lineatus; assembly: GCA_940337035.1. Taxonomy (NCBI): domain Eukaryota; kingdom Metazoa; phylum Arthropoda; class Insecta; order Coleoptera; family Elateridae; genus Agriotes; species Agriotes lineatus. The sequence goes on along the minus strand of CALNHX010008328.1, from coordinate 8,083 downwards.
ACTGATTGTATGAAACGAACTTAGACATGACTTACACTTTTCATGGTGTACTGGATTTAAATAGCTTTCCAATTTTTGGTTGGAATACTATACTATATTTATAGGCCAGTCGACAAGTACATTTTAGCGGGAATAATTCCGGACAAGCTGGAATAAATTTTAATCTGTTTTGTTGGGACTCAGAAAATATATATTAATTTTGCACCCCTTGACAGGCCCGGATTTAACCGCTATGCTTAAAAAAAGGTCTAAATTTTTATATTTTTCCTAATATTAGTGAATATCTCGATTAGTATCAACTTTTGAGCAAAATACGTAGTTATCAAAATTAAAGAAGAGTAAATTCTCTACAAAAAATGTTCTATACATTTTTGTCATATATTCGCTTGTTTCGAATTCATAGGCGTCGAAATATATATTTTTTTTAGCATTTGCTTGTTACTTTCTTTTACGATAAAAGAAGTATTGGATTCACCCCAAAAATTCGAAATTGAGTTTTCAACAGATCTTCACGTTTTAAAGTGCCCTAAACCCAAAAAACATGTTTTTGTTCATTGCTTTGTCTGTGTGTCTGTCTGTGTGTCTGTTTGTGAACAGAATATCTCAAAACGAAAAGAGGTATGACGTTGAAACTTCATATGGAAGTTTTGTGTACTATCTAGATAAGACAGCAAGCTTTTGAAGAAAATCGCATAACCGGAAGTAGGTGTTTACTCTTGTGATTTTTCAGTTTTTTTGGATTTTTTCAAAAACGGCTCTAATAGTATAATATGATTCGAGTTTTATAAGAAGCATTTTGTCGCACGCACGGATTTAGGGTACGACGAGCGAAGCGAGGAGTGCTCTAAAGCAGTAAGTGCTACAAAATACCTTATAAACGAGGTATCATACAGTATTTTATCTACTTTGCCACTTTTTTAAGCAAAAAAATGAAAATTTTTAGTATTTTTATTATAGCATCGCTTTGTGTCTATTACGATACGCAAACGCGTACGAACGCAAAGTAGATAAAGATTTTTTTCAAACTTTACATTTTTATTAAATTTTTAATGCGTATTGATGTGAACTAGGTGATTTTTTGGTTGAATACTTCTAAAGTGAGCTTCTCTTGTTTTTTTTCTATTTTTTTTATTAACTCCTATTTTAAATAGAACACCCAGCATATTATTACATTTTTGAATTCAGCTTAAAATTTTAGAGAAAATTTGTCTCTTGAACTAACGCTCTATTTTGTATGGTTTCTGTACAAATTGCAATTTTTGAAAATTTTTGACAAGTGCTTGAATGTATGCATCTATGTATGTATGTATAATCGATAACCTCGTTTTACCTTGCGGTGTAGAGGCTGGTGCTTTATGTGCTTGCATCTGGCGGTACAATGCTCAACTTGCCCCGGATTCGGGATACAAGGTTAAAGATTAAAAATCAAATTTTGGCTAATTATAAAATCACTATGAAAGGAAGTTGTGTGCGTGTATCACACCCGATTTTTTTAAATTATTATTGACGTTCGATGGGACAAAAAATTCTTGTTCGTACTATATACGATTTCTATTACTCATGTAAAACAATTATGTCGCTTACTTTGTACTCGCTTCCACACCACCTAGAGGTAGAGTTTTTTTAAGTGGTATCCCCAATAGGCCTAATCCAGTATTCCAACTTTGCTAACTTCAAGTTTCTTTTGAAGTTGACTGCTCATCAATTTTTTTTGCCTTTTTGATGTTGGTGGTTGTTCAATATCACTTTGACTTTCAACAATATCTGTCTCGTGTTCCGAATTTGCTTCATAATCTTGGGAATGTTCTATTGATTGTTCTAGATCGATATGGAAGTCCTCGTCGTCGTCTTCGTCGTCTACTTTGATCACGTCCACCGTATTCAAACAAGATTTGCCCTGACAGAAACCACATATTACTGAGCAATGAAAACCTGCTTTGCGACAGCTACAATATATATTACAACCTTTGGCGCATTTACAAGAAATTAGTTTCAGTAATTCTTGGGGAGCTGCGTCTTGTACAGTGGGAATGGGCATTAATCCATTCTTTGAATTTCTCTATCCCCACTCTAAAGGTGATTTTTCGTTTCCATACCATAGCTGAATTTGGTTGTAAGTACGGAACGAGTGCAAGCGAGCTGCGTCTTTGATTGGTGGTAATGATGCTAGATTTGGTAAACTTCTGTTAATAGATTGTACGAAACACTGGCATCTATACCTGTTGAATAATACACAGTGTTTTGATCCATACAGAAGAAGAAGAAATTGTTCTCCCACTTTATCTATTTCCTCTGGGGACGCCCTTTTTTCAAGATGGTAGCCAAATCCGGGCTTTCTAAGGGGTGCAATTTTTAAGAGACATTTCTTAACACGAAATCAAACATATTAAAATTAATTCCAGCTTGTCCGGAATTACTCCCGCTAACAGCCATTTCAAAAGACTTATCGACTGGCCTATTAGCCAAAATTTGATTTTTAATCATTAACTTTGTATCCTGAATCCGAGGCAAGTTGAGCATTGTACTGCCAGATGCAAGCACATAAAGCACCAGCTTCTACACCACAAGTATTATACATACATACATACATACATACAAGCATTAGTCAAAAATTTTAAAAAATTGCAATGTTTACAGAAACCGTACACAATAGAGCGTTAGTTCAAGAGACAAATTTTCTCTAACATTTTAAGCTGAATCCAAGAATGTAATAATATACTGGGTGTTCTATTTAAAATAGGAGTTAATAAAAAAAAATGGAAAAGAAAACAAAAGAAACCCATTTTAGAGGTATTCGAGTGGAAAATTGCCTAGCTCACATCAATACACATTAAAAATTTAATAAAATTGTAAAGTTTGAAAAAAATCGTTAGAGCTGTTTTTGAAAAAATCGAAAAAAACTGAAAAATCACAAGAGTAAATACCTACTTCCGGTTATGCGATTTTCTTCAAAAGCTTGCTGTCGCATCTAGATAGTACACAAAACTTCTATATGAAGTTTAAACGTCATACCTCTTTTCGTTTTGAGATATTCTGCTCACAAACAGACACACAGACAGACAAACAGACAGAGCAATGAACAGAAACATGTTTTTTGGGTTTAGGGCACTTTAAAACAGGAAGAGCTGTTGAAAACTCAATTTCGAATTTTTGGGGTGAATCCAATACTTCTTTTATCGTAAAAGAAAGTAACAAGCAAATGCTCGAAAAAAATATATTTCGACGCCTATGAATTCGAAACAAGCGAATGTATGATAAAAGTGTATAGAACATTTTTTGTAGAGAATTTACTCTTCTTTAATTTTGACAACTACGTATTTTGCTCAAAAGTTGATACTAATCGAGATATTCACTAATATTAAGAAAAATATAAAAATTTAGACCTTTTTTTAAGCATAGCGGTTAAATCCGGGCCTGTCAAGGGGTGCAAAAATAATATATATTTTCTGAGTCCCAACAGAACAGATTAAAATGTATTCCAGCTTGTCCGGAATTACTCCCGCTAACGGCCATTTTAAAAGACTTATCGACTGGCCTATTATACGAGCAAGCTCGTCCGCCATTTTGAGTTACTGAAAGTGGCGGCAAATTCAAATTCTAGTTACTTTTCAATTAGCATACGGTAAGTCGGAAAAACAACGATCATATAATTTAATTGTACCGTCTTAAAAGAAAGCAGACACAATCGAAACATAAAACACTGTTAACTAACACGCACGTGGTTCAAACTAGAAAACTTTAATAGTACCTTAGTTCAAACAATAGTGACGAGTGACAGAACTCAATAGAACTGACAGATACAGTTGACAGCACTGAACAACACCTACACACTGTATATAGATTTAAATAACCACACTTGGATGACTAATTCTAATTAGCATCATAATGGAATGCACCAATTAAATCAGCATGCAGTGTTCGTCTGGATCGAGCAGTACGTACTCCAACGGTTTCTAGTCTTTCTTGGTTGACAGACGACAGAACGCATGGTTACCGGTCAGAGCAGCCAACGGCGTGGAGCTAAAATCCCTGTGACACAAAATCTAGTGGGAAAAGCCTGCCTGGTTAATAAAGCACTCTATTATATCCTAAAGCACCTCTATAATACGAGCATGCTTGTCAGCCATTTTGAATCACATCACAAAAACTAGTTACTTTTCAGAAAATGAAAATAGGTTAATGTGTATACATTTGATGCAAAGCATAAAAGGCAAAAAACACATGAAAACGAAGACAGCTGGCAACTCAAACACGAGGTTAGAAGCTAGAACAGCGAGAATAGATAATATAATAACCCACAGCGACTGTAATGTGTGACATTGTAGGGTTATGTTTTGGTTGCATCATGTCCACCAACATGTAAACGCGAAAGTACTGTGATGCAGGATTTTATACAACTTGTGCGACATGCGTCTGCTTGTATTATAAAGGGCTCTATTATATCCACTTCTTACATTCCACGTTTCTATTTTGATAAAAAAATTTCCACGCTTATTTTCTTTGTTTTTTATTTTATTTTCTATGTTTCTGTGTATAATCTTACGTGTATCGATCTCGTGTTTTGCTTTGTCTTCAACTCCATTGCATTGCCTTTTTCCTTTGCGTTTGTCGTCATCATTTGATCCATCCCCTTTTCCTGTAGTTCTCAGTTTTTTTGATGTGATACTAAAGTAACTACTCTTCTTCACTCTCTCCATACTTTCTTCCTTTTTATTTCCGTTTATCGGAGATCTCTTACTTACCGTTTTGCCATTTTTCCTTCTTCCCTCGTATTTCCAATATTTCCATAATTGTTTTGTCTCATAATTGTTTGATTTTCATCGGTTTGTTTTTCTAGTTGTTCAATAGTGTAACTTTTGTCATTTATTATAAGCTTGTTATGGCTTAGAATTGCTTTTTATCCTTTTGATCTAGCTTCTTTCATGTATGGAGTCAGTTGTTTCCTTTGTCCTTGTACTTGCTTACTATAGTCATCTGATATCCATGTCACTACCTTTAAGCTTTTTTGCTGCTTTTAACACTTTCATTTTCCTGCTTCCTGATACGAATTCTGTTAATATTGGTTTTGGTGTAGCTCTGTTCTGCAGTTTTTTCTCTATTCTTCTTCTCTTGTTTCATTTTCCATATTTATTTCGATCCCTATTTCGTTGAGCGTTTTCCATATGTTGCCTTTAATACTTAAATCTGATTCGGTTTCTATTTCTTTAATTCTTTGTACAATGATTTTGTTTTTACGTATTTCTTTTTCCATTATCTTCATTCGTTTCTCAATTTGTGTGTTTTGCTTTTTCAAGGTTTCATTTTATTTTTTAGGTTCGCATTTTATAACTTTATTTCCTGCATATAATGAATCAATATTTTTTCGATTTTTTGAGTTTGTTTTAAGTATCCTGTAGTAATTCTCCCATATTCTTGCATTTTCGCTTCTTTCTTTAATAACACCGTCCAGTTCACTGTTTATGTGTATGTTCTTTAGATATCACGAGTTATTTCGCATCTCTTTATCGTCTGTTTAAATTACAATGTTTTCCTCCTTATATCTACTCCTACACTTACTCTTAGTCCACTAATTACGCACTAATTTCACTTACAGCCAGTCTTATAAAGGCCACTAATCTGACGTTAATTTTAATTCGCTGTTAAAATAAACAAAAGCGCATCAAAATTTGTTTACTAATGAATAAAATGTCATAAGTACTAACATTTTGATGCACTTTTGTTTATTTTAACAGCGAAATAAAGTTAACGTCAGATTAGTGGCCTTTATAAGACTGGCTGTTAATATTTTAGAATACCTACCTACTTGCACTTAGCCAACCTTTGATCACTAATATTTAATTTAATTTGTTTAAACGCAACATGTTTTGCGTGATAATAATCGATTTACGAAGTTATTTATCGCCGCTCGCACGTTAGTGTCAGTTGACTTTGCTTTGCAAAACTGAACGCCATATGAAAAAAAAAGTGTTATAATGTCCAATAAAAATTAAAAAAATATGTACACTGCGCAACGCTTCAATATTGGTACGTTCATTGTAGCTTAATAACATCTCTTTTTGTTGCAGGTGTGAAGATATTTCCATTTTATTGATGAAGTATCATTAAAAGGTGCTTTGACGTTTAAACAAACATAATGAACATTAAACAAGAAACTGTGGATAATAAATCCTGTAGTTCTGCAGGAACTGCATCTTGCTTATCGCAGAACGTGGATAAGAGTGGAAATTTTGATAAGAAGCTATACATCAAACAAAAAAACATCGAAAATATTAATTTAGTAAAACATGTGATGACTCATACAGGAGAGAAGCCTTATATTTGCTCGGTTTGTGGATACAAAACAGCAAAGAAAAGTCATTTACTTAAACATGTGATGACTCATACAGGAGAGAAGCCTTATTTTTGTTCGGTTTGTGATTACAAAACAGCAGTTAAAGGTAGATTAGTTTCACATATGAGGACTCATACAGGAGAGAAGCCTTATTTTTGTTCGGTTTGTGATTACAAAACAGCAGTTAAAAGTAGATTAGTTTCACATATGAGGAATCAAACAGGAGAGAAGCCTTATATTTGCTTGGTTTGTGGGTACAAAACAGTAAAGAAAAGTCATTTAGTTGAACATATCAGGACTCATACAGGAGAGAAGCCTTATTTTTGTTCGGTTTGTGATTACAAAACAGCAGTTAAAGGTAGTTTAGTTGTACATATGAGGACTCATACAGGAGAGAAGCCTTATTTTTGTTCGGTTTGTGATTACAAAACAGCCGTTAAAGGTAGTTTAGTTAGACATAATATGAGGACTCATACAGGAGAGAAGCCTTATTTTTGTTCGGTTTGTGATTACAAAACAGCAGTTAAAGATAGTTTAGTTTTACATATGAAGACTCATACAGGAGAGGAGCCTTATTTTTGTTCGGTTTGTGATTACAAAACAGCACTTCAAGGTAATTTAGTTTTACATATGAAGATTCATACAGGAGAGAAGCCTTATTTGTGTTCGGTGTGTGATTACAAAACAGCACTTAAAAGTCATTTAGTTAGACATATGAGGACTCATACAGGAGAGAAGCCTCATTTTTGTTCGGTTTGTGATTACAAAACGGCAGTTAAAGGTAGTTTAGTATTACATATGAGGACTCATACAGGAGAGAAGCCCTTTATATGCTCTATTTGTGAACACAGAACAGCAGATAAAAGTTATTTAGTTGAACATATGAGAACTCATACAGGAGAGAAGCCTTTTATATGCTCTATTTGTGAACACAGATCAGCAAAGAAAAGTAGTTTAGTTTTACATATGAGAACTCATACAGGAGAGAAGCCTTTTATATGCTCTATTTGTGAACACAGAACAGCAGATAAAAGTAGTTTAGTTTTACATATGAGGACTCATACAGGAGAGAAGCCTTTCATATGCTCTATTTGTGAACACAGATCAGCAAAGAAAGGTAGTTTAGTTTTACATATGAGAACTCATACAGGAGAGAAGCCTTTTATATGCTCTATTTGTGAACACAGAACAGCAAAGAAAAGTCGTTTAGTTTTACATATGAGGACTCATACAGGAGAGAAGCCTTAGTTTTGTTCGGTTTGTGATTACAAAACAGCAGTTAAAGGTAGTTTAGTTTTACATATGAGGATTCATACAGGAGAGAAGTCTTATAATTGTCCCATTTGAGTACAAAGCAACGCCAAGATATGGAGAAAATTGCTAAAAGAATCAGTCCGGTAATAGGAGTTACAAAAACATTAACAAACAAAGCTATAAAAAGGTCCTCAAAAATCAAAATATACCTATGATACGACCAATAATATCCTACGGTTGCGAAACGTGGTTCGTGATGGAACATGAAGAAGGAAAGCTGAGATGTGCTGAAATAAAAATTTTAAGAAAAATATGCGGGCCAGCTTACGTTCAAGGAGCACCAAGAAGAATGACCAACGCAGAATTAAACAAAATAGTGCAAGGCGAACATATTGGGCGCTTTATCAAAGTGCAAAGGCCGCAGAAAACCAATCTATGGTAGACGAAGGGGCCGACCAAGATCAAGATGTCTTGAAGAAGTGCTACGTCGAGGGCAGA